>PVIC010017809.1:0-32257 GCA_004025085.1 Thryonomys swinderianus
TTTTTTTTTTTTTGAGACAGGGTCTCACTTTGTAGTTCAGGCTGGCCCTGAGCTCACTATGGTGCCCAGGCAAGCCGCCGCGAACTCAGCAATCCTCCTGTCTCTGCCTCCTGGGTGCTGGGATTACAGGCGTGAGCCACCCCATCCAGCATTGTGGTATGTGGTGTTGATTGTTGGTGGGCGTGTTTCCACGCCCAGCATTATATGTGGTTACCGGAGATCGAACTCAGGACCTTGCGCTTGTGAGGCAGGCGCTGGAACCACTGAGCTAATCCTCCAGCCCCCTTCATGGAATTCTTGATACCAGTGTTTCCTGAAACTCTTCCCAGATATGTTGCCATCCACTTTTGAAAGTGAATCCAAAAAGGTATGCAGAACTTTAAAAATTTTTTTAATAGACATTAGTTTTCAGTCCAATTTTAAGTGTATAGAATGTCAGACAGAAAGGAGTTCCCCTGTACTACCTGCCATCATTGATTTCCTGGGGTTTTGTTTGTTTGTTTGTTTGTTTGTTTTTTTTTGAGACAAGTCTCAATTTGTAGTTCAGGCTGGCCCTGAGCTCACTATGTAGCCCAGGCAGCCTCTAACTCACAGCAGTCCTCCTTCCTCTGCCTCTGCCTCTGTGCTGAGATTATAGCCGTGAGTCACCATGCCTGGCACTGTGGTAGGTGGTACTGGTTGCTGGTGGGCACAATTCACCATGCCCAGTATTGTTGTATGTGGTTACCAGATCGAACCAGGGACCTTGCACTTGGTAGGCAGCCTCCGGAACACTGAGCTAAATCTCCAGCCCTCTAATGCTAGTTTTCTGAGGAATCTCCACAGTGGTTGCACCAGTCTACATTCCCATCAACAGTGGAGAAGGGTTCTTTCCTCCCCGCAGCCTCACTAGGATTTATTGCTGTTAGTTTTGCAATAGCGTACAGTGAAAGTTTTTCCAACTCTTTTCAAACTTTTGAACCACAAAATAATAACCCTGTGTGTGGATGTACTACACCACAGTTTGTATATCTACTCACCTTTAGAAAATGGGCTGCTTTCAATTTTAGGCATTTTTGAATAAAAGTACTGTACATGGTTGTGTTCAGGGTTTTGTGTGAACATGAGCTTGAAGCTGTCTTAGGAGAGAGATTGTTGGGCCCTACGGTAAGACTATGCTTAGCTTGTTAGTAGTTGCTGAACTGGGGAAGAGAGAGGCCAAAAGCGGAGAATCAGAAGAGAGGAAGAAAGAAAAGGAAGGAGGGCGGCCACTGCCTAGCTAGCGAGGAAATGTGAAGGCTGTGAGGGCAGCAGGTCAGGGTGTGTAAGTGTGTGTGTTTGTGTGTGGTTGTACCACCTCTCTGTGTAGGCATGCCCTGAAGCTCCCTGTAGGGGAGGTTTGAATTTACAGTGCAGTGAGCAGAAGACAAAGAAGTGTCTCTAGAGCTACATGGACATAGGCGTGGTGCTTGTGACCTTGGAGTCAGCAAGGGCGTGGACAAGGCCGAGGATCGTGTCCCACTGTCTGGATATACCGCAGTTGCTCGCCTGTCTCCCGAAGGTGCAGCATCATGGTTACTTCCGAGTTTTAACGTCTACAGTGTGAGTGACTCTGCTGTAGACATGGATGGGCAGGTTTCTTTTCAAGTCAGTTTTACTTCAATGAATAAACACTAAGTAGTGTGATTGCTGGATAATAAAAAAAAAAAAAGGAAATTGCTAAACTCCCTCCCAAAGCAGCTCTGCCATTCTGAGTTGCCGCCAGCAGTGAGTTCCTCCTGTCCCACATCAACAGGCAACACGGCGTAGCCCCCCGCGCCGCTCTGCCTTGTGTTCATTTGCAGTTCTCCAATGGTACATAATGCTGAGCATCATTTCATGTGCTTACTAGCTATCTTATATTTTCTTTGGGGAAGTGTCTGTTTAGATTTCTTGAGTGGTTTGTTTTACTGTTGTTTTGAGGGTGTATTTTATATGATTTGAACAAAAGTCTTATCAGATATATTTTTCAAATATTTCTTGTAGTTATGGCTTATCTTTCCATTCATTAAATGGTGCCTTTCACAGGGCCGACGCTAGGATGAAACCCAACTTGGCAATTCTTTTTGTTTCATGCGCGTGCTTTTGGCGTTGTGGCTAAAAACAGCCCGTTGGTTGCCTACCCAAGATTGCCAATGTTTTTCCCCTGTTTTCTTCTAGGAAGAAAAGATTTTTTAATTAAGCTTGTGATCTATTTAGAGTTAAATTTTTTTTTTTTTTTTTGAGACAGGGTCTCGCTTTGTAGTTCAGGCTGGCCCTGAGCTCACTATGTAGCTCAGGCAAGCTTCGAACTCAGCAATCCTCCGGTCTCTGCCTCCTGAGTGCTGGGATTACAGGTGTGAGCCACCACGCCCGGCTATTTAGAGTTAATTCTTGTGAAAGGTGTAATGTCAGTGTCTAAATTTTTGGCAGGCCACTCCCTAGTTTTGTCAGCACCATTGATTGAGAAAGGCTATTCCTTCTTCACTAAAGTTTAACTATAAAGCAAAACAAACAAAACTCCAGTGTTAATGTAGTGACTAATCAGACACTAGGTATGACTTAGGCAGACAGACCCTTCGGTGCTCATATGCAGTCCCTGAAGAGAGGGTGCCCGGGTGACCACTGTGAAGGGGATGGGCTAGAACACATTTCCTCTCTTCTGACTAAGACACCTTTAAAGAGGACGACTTTTAAATCAGTAAGATTGGTAAATGTTTCCTAGAAGAGGTAATGTTGGAATTGAGATTTAAAGAGTGAATGGAATTTTACTAGTCTGTCAAAGATATTGTGGATAAAAAGAATAACACAAAATGGCCTAATGATGTAACAGAACATGACACAGTTCAACATGACTGACTCGCTCTTGGTGATTGAAGTTGGAAGTAGAAGGAAATCAGTAGCAGAAGACAACTGAGAAAAATACAGTTATAGATTCCTATTTTGTCTACCTGCCTCGTATGCTGGCCAGGGTTTGTTTTCTTCTTTTTGGGGGTACCACGTATCAAACTGAGGACCTAGACCTTACCAGGTAGGTCTGGCGCCCTCTTACCTACGTCTTCGGCCCATGATTGTTTTGAAAATGCCACCAGACTGCATTTTGGATGATGAACAAGAATTAAAAACACTGGTTGGTATAATGTCTGGGAGTAAACATTTAATTGTCTTCTGTATAAAGCCTTTTAATATCTATTCTATAACTTAAATTACTATGTTGTATTTTATTCTGACTGTTTTCTACTTAAACTCTCAGCTACTCTCAGAGTTGATTTCCTCCTCTGTTAAGCAAAATCCAGGGCTACTTAGGTCAGGGATTTGGTCAAGTATGGTCTGTGAGGGGTTGTGTGGTCGTGTGAGATCCTCTAAATAATGACAAGGGCTCCCGTTCAGGGGATATTTTTGATCTATGTCATGTGTACGATTATTGTATCAATGAGAAATAAATTCAGATTAGAAAATGAGTTTTCAGGGCCGGAGATTTAGCTCAGTGGTTCTGGCGCCTGCCTAGCAAGTGCAAGGTCCTTGGTTTGATTCCCGGTAACCACATGCCCACCAGCAATCAGTACTACATACCACAGTGCCGGGTGTGGTGGCCCAAGCCTGTGATCCCAGCATTTGGGAAGCAGAGGCAGGAGGATTGCTGAGTTCCAGGCTTGCCTGGGCTACATTGTGAGCTCAGGGCCAGCCTGGACTACAAAGCGAGACCCTGTCACAAAAAAAAAGAATGAGTTTTCAGTAGTCCATTTCATATTTCCTTTGGTTCTCACAAAACACACTTGGTTAAGTCTCCAAACAGAACAGCCTGTGTTACAGGGGTGAGCAAGAGCAAGGTGACTGTTGATTCCTCCTGTCTTCACCTAGTGCAGACCCAAAGAATGAACTTTTCCTTTTTTCTACAAAGGAAGAAAAGCAGAGAAAGAAAATGGCTGTGAAGCTGGAAGTAGCAAAGTTCCTCCAAGAAACAATTATAGAGATGGCAAGGAGGAACGGAGCCAAGCCGGGAGAGGCCTCTGCACAGCTCTCGTCCTATGCAAAACAGGTGTGTCTTCCACACTGGGCCACATACTTCTGCATGGGAATTGTATGACAAGTGCATGTCATCATGGGTCTTCCAGATGGTCCACAGTCTTTCAAATCGCTAATGCTGAAATCATAGATATGTGATACTTAAAGATTGGACATTTTAAGCATAGGAGCTTGCAGAGAAAGCTACCTTAAAATAGTCATGGTTTTAGCTGAGTGTGGTGATGTAATCCAAGCACTAGGGAGACTGAGGCAGAAAGGTCAGCAAGAGTTTGGGACCAGCCTGGGCTACATAGTGAGTTCAAGGCCAGCCTGGACAATATATTGAAACCGTCTTTAAAAAAAATTATATGTTGAAAGGAGGGTAAATTATTATTATTTTTTTTTTTTTGAGACAGGTTCTTGCTTTGTACTTCAGGCTGGCCCCGAGCCCACTATGCAGCCCAGGCAAGCCTCAAACTCAGCAATCTGCCTGCCTCTGCCTCCCAAGTGCTGGGATTATAGGCATGAGCCAGCATGCCCAGCAGCATGATAAATTCTTGGAAAGAAAGGTCTACTTCTGATTTTTCCAGTGATTTTGTTTGATTTAGATTTCTTTATTCCTCTTTGAATTATAGGGCCCACTTCCAGACAGTAAATAGAGCTCATAACTGCTTTGACATTTCTTTCAAATAGTCTAGTGAGAAGGTTCTGGGAAGTAGGAAGTGCATCTTAATTAGTCTCTTTGTCCCATCACCTAGGTCCAAACAGGCCACAAGCCCAGCACGAAGGAGATAGTTCGCTTCTCTAAACTCTTCGAGGACCAGCTGCCCCTGGAGCACCTAGACCAGCCTCAGCTGGTTGCCCTTTGCAAGCTGCTGGAATTGCCAACCTTTGGAACCAACAATTTGCTTCGTTTTCAGCTCCTGATGACACTGAAGTCTATAAAAGCAGATGACACAGTAAGAGTTTAGCTGTGGCTCTCGGGGATCCCCAGTGGATGGGGAGGGGGGCATTTGTCATGAAGTACAGTGTTCTCTGACTGCTCAGGATCTGATTCTGGCAAAATGAATCGTTTAAACAGTCACTACCATCTTGATTACTCATTTTCGGAGTGGTCTGTTGTGCTGGGAACCGCTTTTTTGGGGGAAGGTCATGGTAACAGTCAGGGCTTTGACTAGGACTAATAGCAATTGGGACTTACTGGGAAGAAAGTAGCAATAGCAGCTCAGTGGGTTCCTGGCAAGACTCTATCCACACCTTTGCTCCCCTTCCACGAGCTAATGCCAAAGCAAATACTCTGGTGGGTGAGTTGGCCTGGTAAGAAGGGTCTGATAGAGCATAATGCTGGGAAGAAAAACAGCCCAGATGTGTTATAGAGGGCACCATTTGAACTCTATTAATTAGAATCTTATAAAAAGTGGAAAGGATGTTTCTTCAATCCAAACCAACTGCTATGAAGCACTCTGCCTGAGGGAACAGGCTTCCCAGAGCAGAGAAAGCACGATCCCGTTGGCCTCGTTTGGATTTCAGATGTTGCTTTCAGAACTTTGGCGTCAACAATACTGGTCCCAGGAGGACCATAGCTTTGGATCACAGCGCGCAGAAACTTTAGTGTTATTTGTGAAGGGAGTTTTGTGGACTGAGAGGGCCATTCTTGCCTGGTGTGGTGGGGGACAGCAGAGGAAAAAAAGCTCTAGACACTCAACAGATACTGCCTTAAAAACTTTTCAAGCTTTTAAAATCTTCTAATGAATGGTAAGCATGCTATACAAGGGGAGAGGTTCACAACTAGGCAAAATGCAGATCAAGAGGGGAAATACTTGTTGATAAAATGTTGGGGACGGGATGTCTGAATATGGCTACTGTTAATATCTGTTAACAGGATTCCCTTCATCTCAACTATCACCTTGTATTGTAAGGGCCTGGCCTGTACAATAGTGCAGGGGACAGAGGTTAAAGCAATAGATTCTTGGTTTCTACTGACTTGCTGAAATGTAGAGATTGGGTAAAATTGGGACCAAAAGATCTGATACTGCTCCTTACATCTCTTGCAGATAATTGCCAAAGAAGGGGTGAAAGATTTGAGTGTGTCAGAACTGCAAGCGGCCCGTAGGGCCCGAGGCACGAGGTCACTGGGAACAGCTGCGCCAGCAGCTCACAGAGGCAAGCCAGCCACACCCGCAGACCCCACAGGACTCTCACATGGGATTTGCCCACCTCACATTCCATTCCGCCCTGGCAGTGTGTTGGACAGCTCTCTCTGGCAAGGACAAAACGCCCGAGATAATTTCTAAGGAGAACATGTGTATTTGGGCTTGTGGTTTGTAGAGGTTTCAGTTCATGGTTGCTTGTCTCTGTTGCTTTGGGCCTGTGGCAGCGTAGTACATCGTCGGGGCGGAAATGCATGCAGGGAACTCATGGTGCTTAGAAGCGAAGAGACAGGAAGAGAAGGAGCCAAGGTGCCAGTGTCTGCTTCAAGGACACACCCAGTGATGTCGCTTCCTCTCCATAGATGCCGCCCCCTAGGGGCTGTGAGCAAACCTGCAGCGTGCAGACTTTGGGAGATGTTTAAGATCCAAACCATAGCTCGAGGGAGCCATCTTACCCAAGTTAACCTTCACTGAGCAGGGGAACACTGAAGAAGCTAGATTTATTTTGCATTTTGACTGGGATGGGACACTGTATGTTTTCTTTTTTCTTTTTGGTAGTGGGGCTTGAACTTTGCCCTGCCTTTGTGACAGTCTGGGCTCAAACCTGCAATTCTCCTGCTTCAGCCTCCCAGAGTGCTGGATTATGGGCCTACTTCACCACACCTGGCTTGTATGAGTTTCTTGTAGCTAAGTTTGTGGCTGAAGCAACACTTGAGAGCTTGAGGTTCCATGGGTGAGACGGGCAGGTTGTGTTCTCTTCTGGAGGTTGGGAGGAATAATCTGCTTCTGACCTCATGCATTTTGTTGGCTGAGCCTTTTTCTTTGCAGCTGTGGGACACCAGCCCCTGCTTCCTTGCTCAGTGCTGGCCCTGAGCTACTCAGCTCTGGAGGGCACTGCATGCTCTGCCTCTCAGCCCCTCCATCTCCAGTGCCACACCAGATTCAGGCTTCAATCTCAGATTTCCTTTCTTTTTTCTCTTCTTTTTTTCCCCTTCTCGTACATGTTAGGCATATGTTCTGTTACTGAAGTACATCTCTAGCCCTTTTCAAAATTTTGAGATAGGGCTTCCCCAAGTCTTCCCAGACTGGCTTTGAACTTGCAGTCTTCCTGCCTCAGCTTCCTAAGTAGCTGTGATTATAGATGTGTGCTATTTCCAGGGTTCCTTGTGCAAGTAAAAATTACATATGTACAATATCACTCCATTATAGTAAAAAATACTGGAGACTGTCTATAAAGTTCTTTAATCGGAGGATCATCAAATAAATGGCAGCATGTCCACAGGACAAAGTCCTTTGATGTTTAAGAAAGGAGTAATGCTGTACACACTGACACAGATCAGTATCCAAGATATTTTATTGGGAAAAGCAAAAGACTAAACTGTATGTATTCATCCTCTGTATAAAGATTAAAAAATACCTAAATTTGGGTTGGAGATTTAGCTCAGTGACTCACGCCCACCAGCCATCAACACCACATACCACAGTGCCGGGCGTGGTGGCTCACGCCTGTCATCCCAGCACTCGGGAGGCAGAGGCAGGAGGATTGCTGAGTTTGAGGCTTGCCTGGACTACATAGTGAGCTCAGGGCCAGCCTGGACTACAAAGCGAGACCTTGTCTCAAAAAAAAAAAAAAAAAGTGGCTGAGAGACAGTTTAGTGGTAAAATACTTGCCTGGAATGTGTGAGGCCCTGGGTTTAGTCCCTAGCACTGAGGGAGAAAACATGGTCAATTTTTAAAAACTTACATCTGTGGTTTATCCTCACTGTAATGTTTATTTATTTTTGGGTTTTATTTTTGTTTCTGTTTTTTGAGATAGGGTCTTGCTATGTTCAGGTTGGTCTTACACTTGGGTTCTTCTGCCTCAGTGCTGGGATTATACACATGTACCACCACACCTGACTTCATGTCATCTACTTTTTCTTTTGTGTTTTTGTTTTTCCAGACAGGGTCACTATGGAGCCGAGGCCGAACCTGAACTCCAGGTAGTCATCCTGCCTCAGCCTTCCAAGTGTTGGGATTATAGATGTGCACCATCACAGCCAGCTTCTAATTTTTAAGAGAAAATACTTAGCTCCTTTGATCCCAGGTGGGTTGGGAGGGTAACTGAGCACTTCCTCTCTGGACAGTGGTCATGGAAGTGGCCGGGACTCTACACTGACACAGAAGTTGGGACAATAGAGCTTTCTTCTGCCGTGAGTGTTAGCACGAGTTGGGACGTGCAGTGATGAGCAGGATCCCTCCCAGCCCTGACGGCCTGCACTTCCTTGCTCCTCAGTGGCTGGACTTGCACCTGCCGGAAAACGTGCCTCCATCTCTGCTGCTGCTGTCTCGCACCTTCTACCTGACAGACATAAAGCCGAAGCTGATTGAGATACCACAGCCCGGAGAGGTGAGTAAGTGAGCTGGGCCTCTGGATTCCTCACCGCTGCAGCCTTTACCAGCATCTGGCTTCCTCTTGTGATCGAGTAGGTATTACTTTTGGAATTGGCCTGGTAGTTTGAACATCTTTTTAAAATCCCAAGGCAGGGCTGGAGATTTAGCTCAGTGGTTCTGGCACCTGCCTCACAAGCACAGGGTCCTGAGTTCGATCCCCAGTAACCACATTCAATGCTGGGCGTGGTGACTCATGTCCACCAGCGATCAATACCGCATACCACAGTGCCGGGCGTGGTGGCTCACACCTGTCATCCCAGCACTCGGGAGGCAGAGGCAGGAGCATTGCTGAGTTTGAGGTCTGCCTGGGCTCCATAGTGAGCTCAGGGCCAGCCTGGACTACAAAGCGAGACCCTGTCTCAAAACAAAACAAAACAAAACAAGATTCCAAGGCAGCACTTACTGTTCCTGTGTGAAGCCCTGGCTTCCCTCCCAGCGTACCCTCCCTTCTCCAAAAGGCCAGAGACCATCTGGCCCTAGGGCTGTGACTGTTTAAGCCAAGCCTGAAGTAGAAGCTTTTATTCTCTCCTAACTACCTAGTCCTATCCATTAGCAGATTTCTCCCTGCCCTGACTGATTTTTCCTTTTAAACTAAATGGTTTCTGTACTTTCATAACATATCCAGATTCCTGTTTGTTCTAAAGCAGTAAGTGGCTAGCCTAGAATGTATTTTATCTTCCTTCCAACTTTTTTCCTTTACCACTTTGCCCTGAACTAAGCAACACTTTTCCTGCTGGTGTTTCACCGAGGCAGCTGCCCAGTGTGGGCCCAGGCGTGGCGAGGGTCCTGCTCTGTGCTTCTTGGCAAGGGCCTTCCTCCTCTGCTCCCAGCTCCCCACAACTTTATGTGTGTGTGGGGGAGACCGCGGTAGGAGGCTGGGTGCTTGGTGAAGCATGCTGAAGCAGGTGACTCCAGGGCTCAAGGAGAGGACTGGCCATTTCCGGTCTGAGGTGCCCTGGCCGCCAGGACCGGGCAAAGTCATCTGAAGGCTAACAATGGAAAGTCTACTCGAGGAAACACTTTTTTCTTTCTTTGCATTTCCAGACAGGAATCTAGTTTTGTGGTTTATCTAGGGTAGAGTCTAAGAAGACTGGAGCAATTTCTTTGTAAAGGCCATGAAGGCTGGCTGTGAGTTCCCTTGATCAAACTCCTGGGTCTACTCAGAGCAGACTGAAGTTATTTGTTATTCTTTTTTTTTTTGAGACAGGGTCTCGCTTTGTAGTCCAGGCTGGCCCTCAGCTCACTATGTAGCCCAGGCAAGCCTTGAACTCTGCAATCCTCCTGCCTCTGCCTCCCGAGTGCTGGGATGACAGGCGTGAGCCACCATGTATGGCACCGTGGTATGTGGTATTGATGGCTGGTGGGTGTGAGTCACCACGCCCAGCATTGTATGTGGTTACCGGGATTGAACTCAGGACCTTGTGCTTGTGAGGCAGGTGCCAGAACCACTGAGCTAAATCTCCGGCCCTTATTTGTTATTCTTAGAGTGCCCCCACGAACACGCAAGGAAATCTTGGGAGAGCACAGTGTCTCGGAGCTAAGTTTGGGTTTTCAGAGTTATTCTAGGTGGGCACCAACTCTTTACCATGGTGCTGCTTTGTAGAAGGGTGAGAGAGGACAAAGGGACAAGCTCCCTGAATTTTACTGTTTGTTCTTTTCATCCCTGTGTTTAAATTTCTAGTCTTCATGTTCAAAACAGGCACAAGTAGCATGCCAGGCTGTGTGAGGAACTGAGACGTCATGCGGGCAGGGTGTTGTGCTGCATGCCCAGGAGCTCTGCACTCGGGAGGCCGAGGCAAGAGGATCACTGAGTTTGAGGACAGACTGGGACACATGGTGTGTCCAAGGCCAGCCTGGGCTACATAGTTGAGACCTGTCTCAAGCAAAACAAAACAAAAATGGAACCCCCAAAAAAGAAAACAACAGAAAAGACTGGAGCATCAAATTGAATGTACTGTTGTCCAGAGGTGGAGAACCTTCGAGAGCTTTCAGTGATGAAAACGGCCTGCTGTGGTGTGTTTTCACCTCTTCGTAGGATCCCTTCTCCTGTGGCAGTAACAGATTTGTTTCCAAAGTTAACTGTTGTGATTGTTACAGATAGTAACTAGTTATCCCACCATGGCTCCCTAATCTAATCTATCATCTGTTCTACTACCTCCTTCCGTTTTCCCTGAGTTATCCAGGGCTTTGCACATGTCAAGTCTGCACTTTGCCAAAAAAAACTATATCCCCAGTTCCTCAACAGCATCTGTTAAGCAATACCTACCGTTTTAGGCAGGTGGATTTACTATTATGGCACCAAAAATGATGGGCATCCACTTTGAACAGTTTATGTCAGTGCTATTAGAAACTGATGAGTTGAGAAATAGCAACTTTTTTTTTTCCTGAGACAGAACAGACAAGTCAGCAGCTTGCTAATGACTAGATCTTAAATGCTGGACTCCAGAGTGCAGCTTCTGTTCAGCTCAAAACTCAGAGAAATAGCCCTAAGTTGCTCTTTCAGGGACTTGTTTCATATGTTACTCATAAAGGGTGTAGTCAGAGGAGGAAGTCAGGGATTTAGTGGAAAGCAAGTTATGCTGCAAGGTACAGAGTACTGTAAAGGAGCTTCTGCGTTTCAGGAAGGGCAGAAAGTTTATTCTTCTGTGAACTGCTTCTCTCCCTAGGGTCTGAAGGCAGATATTCCCGTGGGATCACCTGCTTCCCCCAAATATAAGAGAACATGGTAGATTCTGCACCTCCACTGAGGGGAACTAAGGTTAGACAGTTCCTTTCCACTTGATTAAATTAAGATTAAGGATAATGAAGTGCCAGGCGTGGTGGCTCACGCCTGTAATCCCAGCACTTGGGAAGCAGAGACAGGAGGATTGCTGAGTTCGAAGCTTGTCTGGGCTACATAGTGAGCTCAGAGCCAGCCTGAACTACAAAGCGAGACCCTGTCTCAAAAAAAAAAAAAAAAATTAAGGATAATGATGTTCAATTTTCTATAACTGCATTAATAAAGCCAATTTCAATACAATAGTATTGAAAGCAAGTAATTTGATTGTGCTTTTAAAAAGAGGAACATTTGCTGCCACACACCTATAATCCCACCACATGGGAGGCTGAGGCAGGCTGGTTGCCATGAGTGCTAGGCCAGCCTGAGCTACATAGTTCAAGGCCAGCTTGGACAACACAGCAAAAAACGAGTTGAATGAATGAATGAATGAATGAATGCTAAACACTTGGGGCTAGGGATGTAGCTCAGTAATAGAGCACTCACCTAGCACCTGTAAGGCTCTGGGTTCAATTATCAGCACTGAAAAAGAAAAAAGTTCAACGTTTGGCTACATGTTCGCAGGCTCTAGCTTTTGCCTTCTGAACCTCATGGCAAAATAAGAAATAGCAGCTGAAAGTTCCTGTTAGCCACGGCAGTGGATGTAATGTACCTTTATTTTTTAAAATCAGTGACCCAACTCTGAGTTCTGATGTTTAAGGATGAAGAGTCGATGCAGCTGCCAGCAGGGCCGTGGAGCCCCAGCCACCTCCCTCATCTGTCTCACTCCCCCTCGCTGCTTCCAAAGAAGCTGTAAGTATCTAAAAAGAAAAGGAAAAGCCTGGAAAACAAAGCAGAAGCCAACAAAAGACCTTCTCCTTGAGCGATCTCCCAGGGTAGTGAGACTAGAATTACAACATTGCAAAACAGTACATAATTCTTCCCGTCATCTAAACAGGAAGCTGTTGGGTGAAATTTAGTCATCTTATAACCACTGCATTTTTCTTTAACCACAATTATCCAAAAGTGGAAAAAATAATTACCAACCAATGCAATGGTGGACCAGACCTAAACATGTTAAGTCTGTAAGCTAATTACCATATAGACAGATCCTTATTTTCTTACACACCAGATGGAAATAGTTTCCATACGCTATGTGCTTTACACGGGCTTCTGATGTCAGGAAATAGTAACAGGAAAGCAATTTAAATGTTAGGAGCAGTGGATGCAAATAAGAAATTACTTATCTGTCCACTTTTCTCATTTGGGCGAAGGAATCTGGGGCAGGGGGCAGAAAGCACCACAGAGTAAACTGCAGGGAGGTCACTGGGTTAGGCTGAGAAGCGGCTATGCTGGACCAGCGCCGCTGGTGGAACCCGTAATGCAGGTTCCGGCTGTGACCAGCACCCACAGCCCTTGTTTTGTACCTGGGCACTCCGAGCCAAGTCCCAGAACACCCAGGCAAGTTCAGAAGGAGCCTAAGGACCACCCGAGGGTGTGGCGTTGCCCCCCCCCCCCGGGGCTGGCGGTGGTACCTGTGAGGGGCATCCAGCTAAGGCTGCGTCTAACTTCTGGACACCACCTAGACCACCGAGTCCCGGGGGCAACCTGAAGCCTTGCAGCCGTCCCAGGTGATGTTTGCTGTGATACCAGTTCAGGCCTTGAGCTTGAAATGTAATCGCAGTTTACTTCCTCCGTACGTTGTCAGTCCACTGAACCTTATGTAAAGCCCACCCCACCACGTTGTTTTAGAACAGCTTCTTATTTGTGTGTATCTTTTTGGTAACGGGTATCAAACTCACGGCCTCGTGCTTGCCAGACTGGTGCTGCCCCATTGAGCTAAATCCCTGGCACGTTGTGTGCGTCTTTTCAGAGTAAGGTTTTTGTTGTTGCAAAATGGGATCTGCTTGATGCCTTGAACACTTGTGCAGCTGGTGGTCGGAATCTCATGTTGGAACTTGCAGACACCAAAAGCCATCTTGTGAGCCCCTGGCCAACGATTTCAGAATGACTTTTCAGTAGGGGCAGGGTCCTGGCACAGCACCCTGAGATGGGGTGGATGTACCTCCCAGGGAAGTTTTTCTGGATGCAGAGATGGGGAGGCTTCTCAGAAGAGAAGATGAGGAGAGAACAGAGCGGCTCATAAGGCCTGGCGTGGGGGTAGCTGTCCGGCACATGTCCCCTGGGGCCTACCGAGCTGTAGGAACTGGGGAGGTGCCACTGCTTCAGCACATACGGCTTTCATTAGCCACTGCTCTACTAGGAAACGTAATTAAGGGTTTAAGCCTTAACCATCTGTTTGTGCTGGATGTGTTTTTCTGGTCAGCTTGTCTTTTACAAGTAAGACTGTTAGTCATAGGGTGACAGAGTCTGAAAGAATCCTTACGCTCCACAGTATCAAGCACTCTGTTTAGGTAGTTCTGTTCAGCGTTCTTAGTATTATTAATACTGGAACTGGACAGGCTGCCACCCACCTGAACAAAGCCTGGCCTGAATCACCTATGTGAGAAATGCCACCAGAGTTCACGCACCAAGAAACACTTCAGCTGCTGCATTAGAGCACAAACTTCTGCCACGCCCCGGAGTCACCCTTCTGTGAGGTTGAAGCCCCGCTGTGAACAGCATTTCATGCATCTACCATTGGGTGATTCCTGATAGGATTTCCACTTAAAATGATGGGCGTTGTGAGCAAAGGCCTGGCTCACTGTCCAGGCCTGTGTGGGCGGAGCGGACCGCACTTTGGGTCGGACTGTCCCGCATTCTTTCTGACCTGCAAGAGCAGAAGTGAACAGTCAGGCCCACGGGCCTGGCCACTTCCTTCCCCAGTTGGCCTTCACTGGTTTTTGCCAACATCTCTGCACCCTGAGACATCCTAGAAGTCACGGATGTTTCTTTGTTCTCCTCACTTTGGGTGCCTGGCTGTTGGGCTCTGAGACTGTTGGCTGTAGCCCCACACTGGAACCCAGCTGGCGGCGTGTGGGAAAATGGTTAGGAATCAACCCTTCGACAGGAGAAATAGCAGCAGCTGACCCCAGTGATCTGAAGCACCCCATGGCTGCCTTCTGACCGTACACCCTGCGCTCGCTGACCAGCACAGAGCTTGCCCCTTGCGAGCCGGCTCCCGCTCCCCCAGGCCCCAGTGCCTCCAGAGTGGAGGCAGCTGAACCTCGGTCAGGGGCACGATCACACCCCATGTCTGTGTGCCAAGACATGCATCTGGGGGGCAGCGCTGTAAAGATGATTCTGAATACCATGAAGTCCTGGCCAAGTGGGAACTGCCCCAGATGGGTCCTTGCTGTTCTTACCCCTTCCTGGCTCTTGTTGGTGGAGGGAATGGAGGCCAAACCGCTTGGCTTCAAAGCTTTCCCCTCCTTCTCCCTGAGCAGCTTTCCTTGCAGATGCCTTGGGTCTACCAGCTGCTCATAACCACCCTGGCTCTGATTTCAGGCGCTGACGGACTGCAGGATGTTACACTTGGTCTCTCTCTCACACAGAGTCCTGCGAGGTGTGTGTGTGAGGGAGACACGCAGAGACAGAGACGGGAACCCAACTTTCATGGCCCTACTTGCGCCATGTCTGGATCTTCATTGGGTCACAGGATCTCTTTACGTAGCCCAGGCTGGCTTTGAACTTCCAACGGCCCTCCTGTCTCAGCCTCCCACAGGCTGGGACTGTAGGTGTGTGGCTCTGTGCCCAGTGCCTTGTCTGGTTCTGTGCTTTAATCATTAAGTTACAAGGGTGAGGGCTTGGGAGGTAGCGCAGTAGTAGAGCTACTTTCCCGGCATGTGAGGCCCTGGTTCAGTCCCCATTACCAGGAATCCCCACGTCCAGTCAGTCAGTGCTCAGTAAGCTAAACGCAGGCTAAAGATTCTCACTCACCTGTAATACACACATAGGAGAGAAGGTCAGAATATTAGTTCCAAGCAGCTCGAATTCTGAGACTGATGGCGCCAGCTCACTGGCTCCACGCAGTGGTTGCTCATATAAACTGATTTCATTACCGTTAAGATAGATTTCCTGCTGTATCTCATGTTCAATCTTACTTACTTGAGATCAATATATTGCATTAGTAGGGCTGAGGGACTGATGATCTGCAGGCTTCGGCAATTAGGAGCGGCAGAAAGGCAGTATTGATTAATGCTGTGGTGATCCCAGGACCTAATCTTTTAACCCCGAGGAAGCCAGGCAGACCCAGTGCTTTGACAGCACGACATCTTCATTAGGGGAACTAGATTCCTTCTCCCCAGAGACCCTATCTGGTCATCTAGATAAAATAGCCATTTCATTTTCTCTCAGGCCAATTTCACCGTCTTTTATTTGACAGCCAGCTCAGTCTCTGGGGGAGTTTGTGGGTGAGTTGAGTGGCGACAGCAAGGCCGTCGCTGTTCTGACAGCGGTGCCTCCTCGCCCGGGGCCCCAAGGTGCTTCCCAGCCCCTCCAGCCGTCCGTACAGCGTCAGCCTCGCATCAGAGCAGGGCCAGGCCAAGGTCAGCGTCGCTGTGCTGCTCTGTGGTTTCGAAGCAAATGACCTTAAGAAGTAAATTCATTTCCTGGCTTTGTTCACCAAACTGTACTTTCTTTAGACACAAACAGAAATCGTCATATTTGACAGTTACGTATTTAGAGAGAAACAAAAGCAGGAGAGAGTTTTACAATAACCATCAACACTGCAGCTGGCAAAAACTACGCAGCTCAGGAAGAAAACATCAAGCAGCCGTCTCGCGTCCCCAACAGAAATGAAAGCGTGGCGAGCCGTGTGGATCCCGCGGCCACCGACAGAGGAAGCTTTGAGGACGGGCCGGCTGGGCAGAATGAGGTGCCAAGGGGCCAGCGTGGGCTTGGTGAGGACAGTGACAACCAGCAGGTGGCAGAAGCTTCCAAGCAGTGAAGCGAGGAGCATCCTGAGGCGGGAGGGGGGAGTCTGGGGGTTACAGGGAGCCGCGATCTGCGACAGGCCCGAGCCTGGTGGTTGTTCTCGGACAGCAAGAGGGACGGGGAGCAAGGGGAGCAGAGCCAGAGCTAGCTGGCTGGAGGTGTCACTGCTCCCACCGAGGGCGCAGGCCCGCTGGACCGAGAACCCCTCCAAAGCTCAGCCGGCCCCCGGGCCCCAGGGCCTCCCTCTCCGACCCTGTCCCCTCAGCATTCTCGTTCTCGGAGGAAGCAGCCTGCTGGGCCTTGGTGCTCTGCCCGGCGCTCTGGGGCTCAGGTGGGAGGTTCCTACCCACCACGCGATGCTGTTTTCCCCGTCTTTCCTAAAGCGCCACAGAGGCAGGAGGTTTGTCGTGGAGGGCAGGGCGTGTGAGCTAGGAGGACGCGGCGACACGGGAACTGTGGGGACGCGTCGGGCCTGCTGGACGGCAGCCCTGGGCCTCCGTCTCCCTCCTTTCAGGGGCCTCTGCTCCCTTTGCACACAGCAGGATAAAAATGAAGCAGCAGCAATTTTTATTGAGGGACCTAAACTGAAAATGGGTTTAGAACATAATTTAAAAAAATAAAACAGCAAAAGTAGCAAAAAATATATGACCTTTTTAAAAACATTTTCCTTTTTTTTTTTCCATTTTCTTTGTTTTTAATATATAGCAACTGATGCCTCCAAGCCACCAGGAGCATCTTACCCAATAGGTAAATCTCTGGTAACAACCCTTTTAAAAAGACATGTAAATATATACTCAGATTTATACACTTTGTGTTTTCTTCATAGCTATGTACAAATTCCCCAGTTCAGGGCTGGGCCCCAGGGCGACATCTCTGCCCCCGATCTTTGCCTCACCATCCTCTGGCACCAGGTATTTGGTCAGCAAAGCAAATTAGTATTGGAATAAAGAAGCCACGGGCACCGTCCATGTGGAGCAGAGCTCACCTTCCGCTGAGGCCGGAGCGGGGCCTGCTGAGGACACCTGCCCCAGGAGGCGCCGGCTGACGGCCGGCCGAGGTCAAACGCGGGACCAGCACGGCAGCCTCAGAAGCTCTGCCCGCGTGCCCTCCAGCGGCGCCAGGGCCAGGGCGGGGTCTTGGTCCCACACTCAGGGGGAAGGGAATGCCCGGCGGCCGGGGCCTGCCTCCTGGCTTCTCTCTCCCAGGCAGGCAGGAAGAGGAGAAGGGGAGGGCGCGCGCAGGCAGGCCACACGGGAGGGCCTGCACAGGCGGCCGGCTCCTGCGGCAGGGCGGGCACGGGGAAGGCAGCGAGTCCGTGGGGAACTGCGCGAGGGCACGGCTGACGTGGCCTGGCGAGGGACAGGCGGGTGGTGGTCAGCGTCTTTTGAGTCCGCCATTGGCAAGCTGGGTCGGGTGTCGGGGCAGGCAGGGTTCCTCAGGCAACGGCTCGTGAGAGAAGACAGAATCCTCCCCTGAGGAGCAGGTAGAGCTTCGGGTGTCGGGAAAGCTGGGCGAGTACTGGTCCAGGGGCATCGACAGGTCCAGATACTCCTGGGGTGGGCGAGCAGAGTGGCAGGCCGCGTCCACCAAAACGCCCCTGTGTGACGCGCAGGTCCAGCCTGGGCGGGCACCTTACCTGGTTGGAGGTCAAGGCCACGATCCGGTCGAGGTCTTCCACCAGCTGCTTGAAGGTGGGCCTCTGAGAGGGCACTGCGTGCCAGCAGTCCCGCATCATCATGTACCTGCGTGCAGAGCAGAGTGCTGGGGGACAGCCGGGGAGGGCCGCGGCCCTGCCCGCAGGTGCCCTCCGCCCCCCGCCCCAGGCCGGCTCTCGGCCTCGGGTGTCCTCCCAGCTTACAGCTCGTTGGTGCAGTTGCTGGGCTTGTCCATACGGTGACCCTCCTTCAGCAGCTTGAAGAGCTCCTCCACAGGCACCCCAGGGTAAGGGGAGCCACCCAGTGTGAAGATCTCCCACAGGAGGACCCCAAAAGACCACCTGTGGGCAGACAGAGCCTTGCGTCTCAGGCTCCCCAGCCCTGCCGCCCGGAGAGCCGTCAGCTCCAAGGGGAACCCCAAGCAGGGAGAGCTGCCTTCCCAGCATCAAGGCACAGCCCTTCTCCTCGGGACAGGGCAGGACGGGATGCCCATCAAGCCAGGGATGCAGACCCCAGCTGGAGCCCTGTCTCCCACATATCCCTGGCGATGGCTCGTTTCAGACTCACACATCGCTCTGGTGGGTGTAGATCCGGTCAAACAGTGCCTCGGGTGCCATCCACTTCACGGGCAGCCGGCCCTGCGAGCAGCGTGGGAGATTGGGGACAGCCCTGGCAGGGAGGGGACCCCTGAATCTTCAGCCCATCCTCCCGCACCGTTGGACAACCCTGCTGGGCTGCGGCAGAGGCATCTACTGGGCGTGGGCCATGGGCCAGGCCCAGGGCACTTACGTTGGTCGTCTTCTTATAGTAGTCAATGTGATGAATGTCTCGAGCCAGGCCGAAGTCTGCAATCTTCATCACATTGTCCTCCGTCACCAGGACGTTCCTGGCGGCCAGGTCTCGGTGGATGCACTGTGCAGGGGGGGGGAGGGGCACAAGAGGGGGAGGGGAGGCCCCGCTCACTCTGCAGCCGGATCTAGCCAGTGGCTGCCAAACCACTGACCCTCCCAGTCTCTCCCCGGGCATTCCAAACACCCGCAGTGCTGGCTCTTCATTCCTTTCAGCAAAGCCCCTTTACAGGCTGCTTTTTCTGGTCCCCCAGCTCTGAGCTTTGGGATTTTCACAAAAGCGGACCTATTAAGCACAGGTTCCCTCCACTTGGGCACCCGCTGCGAGCCTTGGGCTCAGCATATCCACATTCGTTCGGGACTCAAAGCCACTGTTCTCTGAGAACCAAGAGCTTTACTCAGCTCCGGCGCAGATCTGACTCCATCTTATGGCAACACAGCCAATACTACCATTACTTTGTATCTGAAGAAATAAATAGTTGCCCGGAGCTATGCAAAGTGGTAGCAGCCAAGATCTGAACAGAATGCAATCCGGCCCCAAGGCCCCGGCCCCCAGGCTACTCTAGCTCTGCGCTCCTTACAAACTCAGCCTCAGCGCATCTGCAACCCGAGGGAGGACGGACAGTCCCCGGCTGGGCGCTGGGAGGGCTCCCGGGGGAGACTTGAGTTCCGCACCTTCTTGGAGGCGAGATACTCCATGCCCCGGGCCACCTGGTAGGCACAGGACACCAGGTCCTTGGAGGAGAGCTGCTCCTCCGGGTTGTGGCTGGGGTTGTAACAGTACTCCAGCCCCGGGGGCCGCCGGGCCTGCAGGTACTCCCGCAGGTTGCCCTTGGAGGCGTACTCCACGATGACGTACAGAGGCCCTGCGGGCACAGGGAGGAGGTGGGTGAGCAGGGGCAGCTTCGCCTGAGGAAGTCCGCGCCTACCGCACCCTCGGCACGCGCGCCGGTCTGTCCTTCCTCCCTCCACCCGGGACAGGCAAGGCCCGGAAAGTAGCCTAAATTCTCTCCTGCGTCGTGCAGGACGTCCCCGCACAAAGTTGGAAGCGGGGGCCCCGACTGACGAATCCTGCCGTCTGCCTTCTCACATGAGCGCTGGAGGGCAGCAGCCCAGACCCACGCAGCACGCTGAGCACGAGAGACGGCTCCCGCCCCGCCCCGCCCCGGGGCCTGGGCCCAGCCCCACCGTCCTGCGTGCAGGCGCCCAGCAGGTTGATGATGTTCTTGTGCCTCCCGATCATCTTCATCATCTCCATCTCGGAGATCAGGTCGGACAGGTCCTTCTCTGTGGCATCTGCTGCACGTGCCAATCAGAGCCGGGTGAGCCCGGTTACCGGGGAGGGAAGAGGGCGGGGCGGTGGCCCTGCTCCAGCCCTGGCTCCCCTCCTCCCCGCCCTGGGGGCTACGGTGCACGCGCGGCAGCAGGTGTGGATCTACAGGGGGCACCTGAGCAGGACCCCAGGAATGAGGTGCGACTCAGTGGCCCTGCTGCGCCGTGCCCCTGCCCTTCTGGGTAACCCCGCGCGGGCAGTGTCGCGAGGTAGGCCGCGCAAGCAGCGAGTGTCTGTGACGGGGGCCCCGGTTTGCGCAGCGAGGGAGGAGCTGCCACTTACACTTCAACATCTTCACGGCCACTTTGGTCACACGGTTGGGCTTGTCCTTGTCCAGCCCAATGGCCTCTGCCAACACCACCTGCCCAAAGCAGCCCTCTCCCAGGGGTTTGCCTAAGACCAGTCTTTTGGAGGAAATGGAGAAGGCTGTAAGTGGGAGCTGGTAGAGGTCACGCTTCACGGGCCCCCATGACACCCCCTTTGTGGAAGTGGACTGTTTCTGAGGGCCTCACGCACCTCCGGAAGCCACAGCACAAACAACCGCACCATTAGGAGAGCCCCTCGGGAACCCGGGGAAAGCTGGGCATTGGAGCGGTACCTGTCCCGGGGCAGCTCCCACCGGGGGTCTTCGGGAAGCTCGTATTCGGAGACCCCAGCTAGCATGGGGGTCCCGCTGGAGGAGAGGCGTGAGGGCCGGACCAGAAGAACTCCAGAGTTCATGGACGCGCTGGAGTCAGCGGACACCTGCAGGGGAGAGTGGGGTCACTCTCCTAGCGAGGTGCGGGCTGGGGCGGCCGGCCGCTGACCCCTTCAAGTTCTCGGGGGCTTCTCTTGCCTCGATCCCTCGTGGAAAGCCTGCCTTAGACTGAGGCTGCCTGGCCCGCTGCGGCATGCGAAGGAAGTTCGCTCCTTCGCACGCTGTCCCCTCCTGAGGAGGGGGCCCCTCGGACGGATCCACACCCTCTCTGCTACCCTGCACCCCGACCCCGCTGCCTGGCCCGGGACCAGCCCGCGTGCAGGACAGGGCTGCACAGGCCGTCCTGCCGGGCCATCCCCAGCGCCTGCCGGCGGGCCAGTCCCTGTGATCCGGGCAGCAGTTCCCGGGCTGGAGCAGCAGGAGCCGTCCCGGCACAGGGCATCCCCGTGCCTGGCAGAGGTCCGAGAGCAAAGCCCAGAGCGGAGCAGGGTCAGCGCAGGGTGCAAGAGGACCCGGGGAGGCGGCCACAAGTGTGCGAATCCCCCATCTACTTTCTGTTACCTGTCTGCGCAGAGGGATGCTCTTGGCCAGCTTGTGCACGGCCGTCTGGCCGTGGAAGTCGCTCTTCTTGGCTCCGCTCTTCATCTTGTAGGTGATGACCGCGCCCACCATGCAGGAGATGAGGAAGGCGCCGGCGCAGTAGATGATGATCTCCAGGTAGAGGGGTGAGGCCATCACGGCCGGTCTCTCCTCCAGGGCTGGGTCAGTGTGAGAGCGTGTTAGCAGCCGGCCGCGCCTGCAGGCCCGCCTGTGAGGGGCCCGCTCTCGCCTCCTTCCCTGGGGCACTGAGGGAGGAGGAAACCCGGCCGGGCCCTGGCGGGGACCAGTTCTGACCCAGACACCGGACGTCCTGTGCCCTGGGCGGCTTGCTCGATCGGCACGGATCCCACAGGAGTGCACTCCAGCGGTGGCACACCGGGGGTGCGCATGCCGCGCGGGCTGTTTGGGAATCACCGACAGCTCTACCAGGCCCACTTGGACTAGACCGTCTCGCTGTGCGGGCTCCCCCCACATTCTGCAGCTCTTGCTGGGACTCCGCAAAGGCACCTCCTGCAGCTTCCTCGCGGAAGCGAGGCCTCTTTCTAACCGCTGTGGCACATGCTCAGCACATGGGACTGAGGGACTGTTTCTGAGGAGGCACTGCCCAGCGTACTGTATACTCAGGATGACGGGGTGAGGGGAGGACCAGCTTGTGTCCGGATTAAATTTCCCGGGCCTGTGTCACCCCTGTCAGGTCAGACACGTACATATTTACGCCGGGCCGAACTACACGCAAAAATGATTTGATTTCCAAAGGTTTGCCATTGTTAAGAATTCCCCAGGCCTTAAAGGACTCTCTAGGATGTAAGAAAATGGGAGGTGTGGGTGAGGGGCATCATTTGTTCTCCAACCTTCCACACAGAAGTCACACCCAGCCCCACGGAAGCCAAGTCACCAAGTCCCTCTCTTGTCAACACCAGCCTCACCACACTGTGGCGCACCGTGTGGCCAGCCCCCCCTTGGAACACAGCTCCGCCCTGGGGAGGTGGCACCCAGGGCCCTCCCCAGGGGCACAAGGCTCAACAAAGAGACGGCAGAACTAAGGGTGGGAAAAGTGTTCCGCTTTGTCCTTTCCCCAGCACATACTAAGAGACAAGGACAACTCACTGGGGGCACAGACAGGACGGAGACAGGGGCAGCCATAAAAACAACGCTTCTCTGCCACAGCAGGGATGGCGGGCCTGCCGGGGAAGCAGAGTGCAGGGCCGAGAGACGGGCAGAAGAGAGGGCAGTGTCTGCAGCCACAGACCGAGCAGCGCCAGACCACATGCGGGGCAGGCAGACGCAGCCATAACCAGCGCCAGCCCTGCGGCCACCGCCCGCCACCCTGCTCAGGCTGCGGGCTCCTTCCTCCCGGGCCCAGCAGAGCCTCCTCCTAGGGCAGGAGGGGTGCAAGCCTCCTGCAGCCGCCACGGGCAGACCGTCCTCTCGGCAGCGGAGTTCACTGCACAGAAGGAGGCCGAGGGCCTGTGCTAAGCGGGCAGGAGTGGGACCACCTGCGGCTCTTGGGACCAGCCAAAGGCACCGGGTAGTTTGGACCCTTGGTGCCAAGTGGGGGCGGCGGCGGCTGGACCCAAGGGTGGAAGGAGCCTGCCCTGAGGGGAGCCCAGCTAGCTGCAAGCTGAATCCAGGCCCGGTGCATGCATTCCACCGCCAGGGGAGAGCCGCGGACAGGCCCGGGGCGGCCCTGCGTGCCTGCGACCAAGGCCCTCCAGCGGCGGGGAGGACTCAGCCCCAGGCTGGACGGCAGAGGGCCACGGCAGGCCAAAGCCGCCCTCCACGCACCTGGCCAGCT
Source organism: Thryonomys swinderianus (assembly GCA_004025085.1). Lineage (NCBI taxonomy): Eukaryota > Metazoa > Chordata > Mammalia > Rodentia > Thryonomyidae > Thryonomys > Thryonomys swinderianus. The sequence continues at coordinate 23,144 of PVIC010017809.1, forward strand.
GCGGGTCTCCCCTGACCCGCAATGCATGCTCCCCCCGTGCCCACGGCGAGGCAGACATCGAGAGGAGAAGTACAGTGTGTACCTTCCAGAACGGTCAACCATGCAGAGTGATGGGAGAGTCCGATAGAGTTACCCGCCAAGCACGTATACTCCCCCGCGTCCTCAAAGGAGACATTCCTTAGGTGAAGCACCTCCATCTCCTTGTCGGTGGTGTTCACGCCGGCAGTCTAGAAGAGACAACGGGCAAAGTGGACAAGCACAGCACACAGGACCTCGGAGGCCCCGGCAGAGGGGTGGAGGGAGAGGAGAGGGCGCGAGGCCAGAGGGAGGGTTCTCCCTGGCGACTCCTTCGCAACAAGGAACAAAACCACCAGGCAGCGAGACCTGTTAGAGGAAGACAGGGCGGCCCTGAGGGCACAGGCGTTACGACCCTTCACCACGCTGCCACCCCGTCCACCCAAGCATGCGGCGGCGGCGGGCGGCATGGAGAAATGAGGCCCGGCGGCGGGGGCTGCTTGGTTTCAGAGGGCACACACAGGAGGAAAGGGAGCGCAGCCTCTCTCTCTGTCTCTCTCTCTCTCTTGCTCTCTCTCTGTCTCTCTCGCTCTCAGGGCCGGCAGGTCCCGCTCTGCAGCCCGTCCTGTCACCCACCGTGCAAAGCTTCGGCCTCAAGTCTCATCCCTACCCGGCTGGCCGGCGCGCCCTGGCCTCCAGCACACGCACGTAAGCCAAGGGACACACAGAGGGCACGAGGGACCCGCAGACACCAACACAGAACAAACCAGAGCAGCCTCCAGGCCTGGGATTTTTCCATGGCTCAGCACTAGGAACGCAGGAGGGTCACGAGGGGACCGGCGCTGGTTTCCCGCCTGCCCCCGCGGCATGGGGCCTAGGTCATGTTCCCCGCACAGGGGCCCGCCGTCTCCCCATTACCTTTCGCCTCCGGTCTGGTGACAGTGAGCCACGCAGACTGGTTAGCTTCACCAATATAATTGGAAACCTTACACACATACTCCCCGCTCTGGGCCTCTGTCACATTGAACAGGGTCAGCACCTCCGCATCCGAGCTATTAATCCCCGAATGCTGGAACAAACCAACGACACACCAGTCAGTTGGGCGGACACTGCAACGGAGCTGCTTTCTGCTCCCGTGTGACTGACTCACAGGCGGCCCGAGGGAGGCAAGGGAGACACCCAGAGACTTGTGGTCTTCCCTTTGAGCAGGACAAAATAAGGTGGCTTCCAAAGTCCAAAACATTTGTTTGCAATAATAAAAAAAGAGAGAAGGAAAGAGAAATGGCTGCTCCAAAGCAAACCCCCTGTTGGTGTTCAACCCGACCCTCCAGCCTGGGGCAGAGCAGCCAAAGTAGCGCCTGGAGCCTGAGGCCAGGCCCCAAGCCACAGCCCTCTTTTCTGCACCAGGGCTGAGGAGAAGGCACAGCCAGTAAATCTTGGGGACGGCTAAGCCAGGGGAGGATGAGCTCTAACTCTGGGACAAGGAGGGAAACCACTTTCCCAGCTTCTGGTCACTTCCTGCGGCAAGATCCACTGGAGACTTAGCCAGTTACCTTCCCTGGATTAATAGAGCATTCAAAGACAGCGAGTCTGGGGTGACAGGAAAAGGAAGAGAACGCCATTACTCCTCCACTCTTTAGGGTTTATATGAGGCATGTGCTTTCCCAACCACTTAAGCTATGTCATCGTCTTGCACCCCAAACGTCATCCCTCAGAAAGCAAGCAGAGCTGAGACAGGGTCATTTATTGCTGGAGATGGTTTGGTCCTGGACAGGGCATCAGCAGGAGCTCAAATCTGTGCCTTCAGGTCACTCTCCAAGTTCCTTAGAAAGCACCACGGTCCACTCCCCAGCCCACCTCTCCCTCTGCCACCAAGAGTCCGGGTCCCGGGCATTGTGCCTGACCATGGGGTCTGAGCCCCTAGACGGTGCTGGTGTCCTGCCCAGCACACTGGCCAGTTATAATTGGGGTCAAGATTACCTTCAAGATCTGCACATAAGGCAGGTTGTCCGGGCCAATCTTACTCCCGTTCACCTCGATGTGCTTCAGCCACTGGATGTGGGGCTGTGGGTCACTGTACACCTTACACATGAACTCCACATTGCTGCCCAGGGCCACTGTCTTGTTGGCAGGCAACCCTGCCTGCAGGATGGGCCTGTGAGGAGACCGCTCTGTGGAGGAAACAGGCTCGTGATGGGCAGGTCCTGGCCGGGAGCTGACAGAGGGTACCACCCCCAGAGGGCAGGACACCCACCCACACCGGCATCCCCTCCACTTCGCCAGCGATGGGCAAGGCCCTTCCCGTCGCCTCGGTGGGCCCAGCTAGCCTGTCTCCAGGACTCCAGGACAGGAGAACCTTCTTCTCACCAAGGCAACGCACGCAACACTTTCCAGCCAGTGCCTGGTCTGCTTGCAGAGCTCAGGGCTTCGCCGCATCTCCAGACTGGCCCAGCCCACTGTCCCTCACCCCACCTCCCTCTCCTCGGAGCACAGACCTGACCGGCCCGGAGCTCCTGGGCCAGTCAGTCTCCCCAGGCTGTGCCCTCAGCGCCGAGCAGCACGCTGCCTGATGAGGCTCTTCGCTTTACGCTCTCTGGGTGGGTGGAAGGGCCAGGTGCGGTGACAGCCCACGTGCCTTCCCAGTGCCCCGTGATGTGGCGATGGGCACAGGGTCACGTGTGACTTTTCTGCAGGGAGCGTGTTTACAGAGCCTGGCACAATGCTGGCTTTGCTTAAGCAGTAGTCTTTGGCCATCGCCGCACCAGCCACCTCTCTCAGGAGCCTACGGGGCACTTTCTGCTGCTTCGCGGTGACATAAGCTTACAAGGAAAGTGAGGCCCAGCACAGGACGCGACCTAGCGGTGCTGGTGCCCTGCAGCCCGCCTGCTCCCCAGCGCGCTCCTGCACGTGGGCCCTTACCCACGACATCGAGCTGGTACGTGTGGTTAATGCTTCCGTACTCATTCTCCACGATGCACGTGTAGTTGCCCTTGTCCGAGGGCACCACAGAGTCCATGATGATGCTCCAGGTGGCGTATCGGACCTGTGGGGTGCGTGCCAAGGCTCCAGTGAGGGTCTGGAGCCAGCTGCGGGAGGCAGGTGAGGCCTGGATCGCTCTCGGCACTTTTATACTTGGGGATCGAACTTGGTTCCTTGCACTTCCAAGGCAGGTGTGCTTCCACTTGAGCTAAATCCCCGGCCCTCGACCCCTCTTCTGAGAAGGGTCTTGTGAAGTCACTACGTAGCCTGGGTGGGCTCAGAGTCGCCTGGAAGCTGAGGCAGCTACCCTCCCGGAGGATGCTGCTGCAGGGATGAGCCCTAAGACCCGGCTTTTGACTTCTCACATGGGAATTTTTTTTCCCCTCAGTTTTTTTTTTTTTTTTTTTTTTTTGAGACAGGGTCTCGCTTTGTAGTTCAGGCTGGCCCTGAGCTCACTATGTAGCCCAGGCAAGCCTCAAACTCAGCAATCCTCCTGCCTCTGCCTCCTGAATGCTGGGATTACAGGCATGAGCCACCATGCCCAGCCGTTCATATCGTTTTTAACAAATGATAAGAAATTAAATGTACAATATGATCAATTATGTAAAAGCAGAAAAGGTAAACCTTTATACTTCTCTTGCACTTGAAAATGTAAAAGATATGTTATCATTGGAGTTAAAAAGCATTGTTGAGAACAGTGGCAAGGACCCTGGGCGCACAGCTCAGTGGTACAGCACTTGCTTCGTACGTGCAAGGCCCTGGGTTCCATCCCCAGCACCAAGTAAACCCCAGAAGTGAAACAAACGCAAAAGCTCTAGAAATTAAAGGCATATAATGAGGATTTTCTGTCTCAGCCTCTTCCGTTCCTTCCACGCTCTTTCTCTAACTTGCACGTACATGCCCACGTGTACCTTGTAGCCTCCGATCCTGTGGTCGGGTTTGAATTCTTTGCCGTTTTTCAGCCAGCGCAGTGTGGGGCTGGGCGTCCCACTGGAAGGACATTTGAACTTCACCGTCTTGGCGGCGGGCACCGCGTGCAGTTTCTTCTCCATCTTCTCTGGGGACGTCCAGAACGGAGCTACGGCTGCCCAGGGAAAGCCAAGAGAGACAGGATGGGGAGGTGGTCAGGCTCCGGTGCGACAGGCAGGTGGCCGGCTAGCTGCCCGCACCCGGGCTCAGAGCGCTGGCAGCGAGGCACCGGGCCCCGCCGGGCCTGTGCCCGCCACCACCGTCCTCCCGCCTCAGCCTCCTCCCAGCCCCACAGGCGTAAGGTAGGAAGGCGTCTCACGCGTACGGTTTGGTTTGGTGTTGTCCGCCTCTTTCTCCTCGGAGGAGGAGTCGTCGTCGTCGTCGTCGTCCTCCGAGGAGGGGAGCGCATCTACGGGGCGGGACGGGCACTGAGCGCGGCCTGAGGCCCGAGGCCCACCCACGTGCCGCACCCGCCCACGCCCCACGCCCCACGCCCCACGCCCCACGCCGGCGCGCTCAAAGGGGGACACGGCGCCCCCAGGCGGACGCCAGACCCGCTCCTCCCTCAGTGACAGTCGCGACGGGACAGACTGTCCAAGAAGCGCGCACCCCAGTGCGTGTGCCCTGCCCCGTCCGCCCGGGGTCTCCCACCGGGCGCCTTCCTCAGCGCCAGCTGTTCCTCGTTCATGCCACAGTGTGCTCGGACGCCTTCGGCTCAGGCCACCACCCGGCCCTCCTGGGTCCCAGAATGGCAGCCAGAGAACCTGCGTCCTCCCTGGGCTGCGCCTGCCAGGGAGCCCAGCAGGCCCAGACACACGAGGCTACGAGCCATGGCGACTTCTCGTGCCCAGAGCAGGGAGCCTGCGGCGGCCGACACCTCTCCGAGGGGAAGGACCCTCGTGAGAACGAGCTCGACAGCGACGGACAGCAGCACGCGCAGGCCCGGCTCCTGCCCGCCCGTCCGAGCACCCAGAGATCGGGAGGAAGGCAGAAGGCCGGGCCCGGGGACAGACTCCACACGGTGCCTGGGAGGAGGTGCCAGGACTTCGTGCTGGGTACACGGACGAGGCCAGCTCTATCTCCTAGAATCCTACTTTTGTCAAAATTGCATTCTCACGGTGACAGACTCCCTGGATGCCCGGAAGGCGGCGGGCAGGCGTCTCCATCACGCCTCTGGACATGGCGGTGCCCCCAGTCCGTCCCACAGAGCGGGGCCCTCACCACGTGTTCTAGGGCTCTGGTCGCTAGGTGGGCACCACGTCCGCATGGCAAGGGCCTGACAGCATGAAAGCTGGCTGAGCCCCACTTGGCCTCCTGGAGATCTGGGCCGTCGCGGTGGAAAAGACAAGGTCTCACCACCCAGAGCGGCGCCAGTGACCTCGGGGCGGGTCTCGGAGCCCCAGGCCTCCCTCAGAGCTAAGCTGCGCCAGGCAGGGCAGTGTTAGTGGGCAGCAGTGTCCGAAGCAGAGGGCAGATCGCGGAAGGGAGGGGCCCGGCAGGGGAGGGGTGCGCCCACCAACCTGAGACATTGACGGAGAAGTAGCTGGTGTCGCTGCCGGAGGGACTGCTGGTCACGCACGCGTAGAGGCCGGAGTCGGCGGGCACGGAGTCCCGCACCTCCACCTCCTCCCCCGTGATGCGGGTGCGGTTGCTCTCCGCGAGCTGCAGCCCGTCCCGCAGCCAGTTGATGCTCTGCACATCGTCCCGCAGCCGACAGCGGAGCTGCAGCAGGTCGCCAGGGTGGACCAGGAGGGCCTCGGCCTCCGCGGGGGCTCCCCAGGGCTGGGCTGCAGCCACCGCGGCCGGAGAGGAGGGAGGAGACAAAGGGCGTCAGGCGGGCGGCGGGCTGGGGCCACAGCGCTGGCCGGGAGCGGGGCTGGGAAGAGGGTCAGCGGGAGAGCCCGGCCGCCTGGGAGCCCGCTCTCTGCACCCCACTCCTCAACAGTCAGAGGAAGACGGAGGCGAGTTAGGAAGCAGCTGCAGCAGCATTAAGCAGGCCGCGTTTCGTCCCCTGCACCCTGGGGGAGGCCAGCCCCCGGGACGTGCGTCCACAGTTCCCCACACACATGCCAAGTCTTCGCCAAGAGTGGCCGCTTCCTGGGGGAACGCCCCTGCCTTTGTCTGGGCCAGCCTCACCCTTCTCCCTAGAGACTCCGGAGCGCACTCCCCCGCCAGGCCCCCTGCCCTACCGAGGTGGAGAGGGCACCTCTGTCACATGGGACTCCGGGCTCACTGATCCAGCCAGGCTGGGGTCGGAGGCGCGTGTGGGAGAGACAGCCCAAGGAGAGGTCAGCTCGGGGGACCTCCGGCTAACAGGTGTCGGGCCTGGAGGATTTGGAACTTTTGCCTCTATTAGGGACGGAGGCCTGCAGCTGCCACAAAACCCACACTTGCGCTGGCAGCAGAAGCCACTGCACACAAAGCCCTTTTCTCCTCACCCTACTGCTGGGCCCTGACCTCTCCAGGGGCTGCAGCCCGACGTCACACCGCCTGCCGCAGACCTGCTGGAGTCTACTCTCCCCAGCGCCGGCGCTACCCAGAACACCCAGCCCTCGCCGGCCAGTGACTCATCTGGCGAGAAGCAGCGATCCAGACACACCCAGGAGCAGCGTCCGCACCGACTGTCCCCTCGTCACTACGAGGGGAAATGAAATCTCTGTTTCCTTCAGGAGGTTCGAGCATGCTCCCGGCCTCCTCTGCCCACCAGAACGCGGTGCCGCCTGCCTCAGGCCCCGCTTCTCAGAGACGCGCCGTGTGCCGCAGTCTGGCAGGGCCCGAGCTAGGGTCACGGCCTACTCTCCCGGCCCCTGCTTGAACACACTGCTGCCCCATGGCCGGCAGGCCACGTTCCAGGAAGTGCTTCTCACTCCCGGTCTGGGGAGAGGCTGGGGGCGTCGTATTCACCTGCAAGTATTTAACAGACCCTTGCTTACTAAATGACGGAGGGCTGTCACGCCGTCTCCTCACTGTCCTTTCGAAAAACTCCCTCTTCTTGACCCCTCCTCTCACCTTATTGAGCCTATTTCTGAGGTGCTCAACAAGCTTCTGCTGGAAACCTTGAACAAAAACAGGCGCCTGGAGCTGTGGCATACGAGCCTGCGGTCCTAGCTAACTCGGGAGGCTGAGGCAGGAGTGTGGCACTTTGTCTCATCTCAGTAACAACAAAACCAAAAGAAAGAAAAAGAAGGGAAGGGAGGAGGAAAATAAAAGGGGTCCAGTGTCTTTCCTCCAAGGGCCTTGTGCCCCGGCCCTGTGTCACCAAGGGCTGAGCCTCAGACTTGGGGTCCTCAGAAAAGGGGGTGCTGCTCTAGAGGGTCCGGAAACCACTGGGCTAGCACACATTCACTTCTGAGAACCTGGACAAGGGAGGTAGGGAAGGTGGGCAGAATTGGGTAAAAATAAGTTTTACGGCTCTTAGAAGGAGTAGTTCTTGGACCGGAGATTTAGCTCAGTGGTTCCGGCACCTGCCTCCCAAGTGCAAGGTCCTGAGTTCGATCCCCGGTAACCACATATAATGCTGGGCGTGGAGACACGCCCACCAACAATCAACACCACATACCACAATGCCGGGCGTGGTGGCTCACACCTGTCATCCCAGCACTCGGGAGGCAGAGACAGGAGGATTGCTGAGTTCGAGGCTTGCCTGGGCTACATAGTGAGCTCAGGGCCAGCCTGAACTACAAAGCGAGACCCTGTCTCAAAAGCAAAAAAAAAAAAAAAAAAGTAGTTTATTTCCCTTTTTGGTGGTTTGTGGCTGTGCCAGTGAAGGCAGAAGCAAAGCAGAAGCACCGACAGCCTGCGGATGCATCTCACTCCCCTCAAGTGACCCCCCTGATCCAACACGTCGCAGCTCGTGAGCCACACCCGCTGCGGGTTGACAGCGGATGTGGCCTTCGAGGTTCCCTGCCCGCCCCGCCCAGACAGAATCCCACCGGGAGGCTGGAGGTTCTCGCCCGCCGCACCCTCCCCACAGCACCCACCCGCAGCTCTTCCCTCCCCCGGTGGCGCACACTGACCCCAGAATCGTCCAGGCTATCTTCAGCTTCCAACTGGTGTCACTACTTTAACTGCTTGTAAAATCGTACTGTCCAAACATATCCATCCACAGTCAGCTACACGCTCTCTTGAATTTTAGTTTTTTACACTATAAAATTAGCTCGTTTAAGTGGTTTCCAGTATAGCTGGGCCACGGAATTCACAGGGGATTGGTTTCAGGACCCTCAAGATGAAAAAGTCCATGAATATTCAAGTCTCTTATATAAAATGATAGTGCCAGCACACAATCTTTGCCGGTCTTCCTCTATGCATTAAATCACCTCTCAATTACTTCTAACAGCAAGTAATTACTCTACTCAAACTGACAGCAATCCACTTGCCTCTGCCTCCTGAGTTTTGGGATTACAGGCATGAACCACCACGCCTGGCACTGTGGTGTGTGGTATCAGGGATTGGGGATTGTGTACTTGCAAGGCAGATGCCAGAACCACTAAGCTAAATTCCCACCCACCCCGTCCATCAAAAAAAATTATTTATGGATAGGATCTAGCTAAATTGCTAACTTGCCCAGGCAAGGCTTGAACTTGTAAACCTGCCTCAGCCTCCCAGAACACTGAGATTATACAGGTGTGCATCACCACACCCAGCTCTGTTCTACTATATAATTTAGGAAATAATGAGGAGGAAAATATGTCCGTACATACTCATTACAGATTTATTTTTCCCCCCAATATCTTGTATCCATGGCTGGCTTAATCCACAGAGGAAGACCTCACAAATGAGCTGCAGAACCAACACCACATTGTCACTCTAAAATGCTTTGACCAACCCCAGAAGAAACGCCAGGCCCAGGGAAGTCAGGCCCCAGCTCCTATTCCCAGGCTGGGCCAGCCCCGAGGTACTTGTTTTCACAGGTCTGCATACTGCAGACTAATGGGCTCTCATACTATGTGGTCGTGCGTGACTGGCTTCTTTCAGTGCAGATCCCATGATCACAGCTGGTGTCTGCACTTGCTTATCTCAAGATCTCCTTCCTTCCTTCCCAGGGTCTAATAATATTCTACTCTATAGACACTGCATATTCCAGCCCTCAGGGACCGACCTCTGCGTGTGTCCTTTCTGAACTGCCAGAAGTGTCCATGCCCTTTGCTTCTC
>PVIC010017810.1:0-32311 GCA_004025085.1 Thryonomys swinderianus
ACCCATACCTCCCCACCCCCATTTACACGCTCTTTTATTTTCTTTCAGAATCATATTTATTCCTTCCCCTCATTACATTCCCACACCAAGTTTCCTTTGGAAATTTCCCATTCTACAAAAACTGTCATACTTTCTAGAGCTCATTTGCATCTATAGGTGCTCATATCAAAGATCCGGTATTTGCCTATCTGTGATCTATTTATTTCACTCATTAGTGTGTCCTCCAGGTGTATCCATTTGCACATAAATGAATTGATCTTGTCATTCTTTATGGCAGAATAATACTCCATTTTATATTTTAAAAAACACATCTTCTTTATCCAGTCTCCAGTTGATGGGCATTTGGGTTGTTTCCAAGACTGAGCTATCACGAACTGAGCCTCTATGAACAAGGGTGTACATCTGTTCTTCCAATGTGATTTTTAAAATTCTTTTGGGTATATTCCTTGCAGGGGTATAGCAGGGTCAAATGGGACCCCTAGTCCTAGTTTTCTGAGAAATCTCCCCACTGATCTCCACAATGGTTGCACAAGTCTGCAATCCCACCAACAGTGGAGAAGGGTTCCTTTCTCCCCACAGCCTCGCCAGCAAAACTTGCTATTCTTGATAAAGCAGAGAAGTAGAATAATGAATTTTAATAAACTCTTTAGTAATGTAAGCAGTTTCAAAGTTCTTATCATTATTCACACCATTTATAATCTTTTGCTATTTGTATAAAAACAGATCTACCCATATGTGCTTTGTCTGCAGCTCTTTGGCTGGGCTTAGGTGTTCTTTGTCTTCTGCTAGTGGCCAGTGATTCCTCGCACCCCTCAGCTCTCTGTCCACTAAGAATGAAGCACGTGAATTGCTCAAAATTGTGGAAAGGAAGCACAATTCACATTTATACCAGACATTACCTTTCATTATTTGTATACACAAGACAAGTAAAACTAATGCTGATTTCACAGCTCAAAACAATTTGTCTAAATATTATAACACATAATATTTATATTGTTATACAATCATTCAGCTTTCCTAGAGTCACAATGCTTACAGATTCCAAGGGAATATTTACTGTGCTTACTGATGTTATTGATGAGTTAGTGATGTTATCAGTGAGAATTTTAATCAAAATAGAAAACATCCGTATATAGTGGAAATGATCTAGATTCTAGTCCCATTCTTGGCAGTGCCTCTTTTACAAATCAAAGTTACAAATTTTAAAATGAGACAAAAATCGTGCTTTTGTGTTCTAGACCAATTGAGAGTTTATAGGACAGTATTTGGAAAAAGAACTGTAAATATGGTAGTCAGCAAGGGGCTAAGATCTTGGAGTTTGCTTCAAGTTTATTTTAACAGTCTTCTGAAGAAGGCTTTATATTTTATTAGTGAGTCAAACACAAGGTGTCTCCAAAATTCCTAGCTTGTGTGTCCCAGGTCACAGGTGTGCCCAGAGTCTGGTCTCTAAGGCTCTGTGCCTGATGACTTGTTTGTACAATCTTTATCCCTTTCATCCAATGGGTCAACAAAAGCTTAACATATTCTGCATGTGCCATGAGTGAGGAAGGTTGGGAAACCCTGAACCTGATGCACTCTGAAATCTTTAACAATTTGTTTAGAAAGGGTGGGGCCAGATTAACACAGAGAATGTCAGGTCAGGAATGTCAGCTGTGCCCAACAGTAACAGGTGACTTGTGCTGTGCTTAGTGCTGTAAGTATGATAGTCTGAATTTTTGTTATTGACAGCTTTGTGAGTCTCAGTCAGTCCTCATGTCTTGCTTTTTTCTTAGTGTTTTTATACACATTCATACTTGTATATCCAAAGGCATTACAAAGAAGGACAACACTTCCTAGAAAGGGAAGAGAGACAATGTACTACAAATATAAGCTTTCTGCATTTTTTTGTGAAATAGTAAAACTGAATTAGTTTATCTTGGCAAAACACACACTTTTTAAACTTAAAATTGGCCCCATGCTAGTGTTGCTAATTGGCATAATAGACTAAGTCATAGATTATGACATGCAGCATGACTTTTTAATAATATGTATTCAGACATCTCAATTCTCAATTTCTTTGCTTATTTACTACTCAAATGCATATATTTAAATTGCATTTTTCCCTGTACCTATCAAAACATTAAGTATTAAGAAAATTTAAGAAATGAATACAAAAATTTTACAAATTTGCTATTGCTTCTTAATAGATAAATAATTTATAAGATTATATATATTTAAAGCAGCTTTCTGTGAAGGTTGTGCTCATATGATTTTGTTCAATTCACCCTGAGAAACAGTATCTTCAATGCAAGATTTAGAGGGCTGCCTGCATAAGTAACTAAATGTAAAAATAAGTGGAGGTGTTCAATCTATGATATTAGCAAGATGAAAATTTTTTATCATTTATTTCAGTAATTCATTAATTATTTACTTAACAGGTATGTATTGCAGCCATAAGAGGTACTAGGCACTATTCTGGTAATTGGCGATACACAACAAAAATATTCCTTGCTTGTGTGGCACATAAGCCCTAATGGGTAGAAGGAGGGAATAAACAAGAAAACAGACATGAACATGACCATTTTGTATAGTGAAAGTGCAATAAATAACAGTAAGACAGGTTAGTTAATAGTGAATGACACAATTTATGTGCATATAAAGATGTGCAAAAATGTTTGGATAAGGCATGAGTCTTTCTGAAAGCAATTAACAACTGAATTAATTGAATGGATAAAGAAAGAACATGAAAACCCTGTAAATATCAAGTTCTTAATTAAGGTTTTTTTTTTTAGGGGAGGACCAGTCTTTGAACTCTTGACCTTGTGCTTACGAGGTAGGCTCCAGAACCACTGAGCTAAACCCCAGCACCCAAGTTTTTTTATTTACTCTGTATAAAGAACAGAGTCATAGTTTAAAATATGAGGTACATTCTCTGTTACTATGACCACAAACCAAGTGAGGCTCTGTTGAATTTTAAATTTCTTAAAATATAATACAAGGATTTGATGCCTGTATTAGTCAGCTTTCCTGTTGTTCAGGCCAAATACCCAACACTACAAACTTAAAGAGGAAATGATTTATTTGATTTGTGTTTTCAGAGCTTTGAGCTCATGATCATCTGGCTTTAGGAAAGGCACATCATGGTGGAGGGGCCTGAGAGCACAGAAGTGCTCAGTTCATGGTGAGCAGGAAGCAGAGAGAAGAAGAGTGCCAAAGGAAACTTGCCAGGGACCAGATCCACCTAGACCCATGCAGAAGTGATTTATTAGTCCCTTTGGCATCTCCCAGGCTAAGCAAGTCCACAAGCCTACTGATCACAGTTCCTTAGTGGTACTAGGCCCAGTTCAAGGGTTCAACAGCCATTTGTGGTTAATGACTACTCTCTCAAGAGAGTGCTAAGCATAGAGCTGTCATGGAGAAGTGGTGTTGAAGGAGGAAGGGAAGTCGGACAGAGTGGCATGGAAAGATCATGGAGGCTTGTTGGAGGACTCTGGATTCTGCAAGCGTGATGGGAACCCTCTGGATGATTTGAAGCAGAGGAGGGAAGTTATTTGTCTGCATAGAAAATGAATCATGAGGAGGGCAAGATCCATCACAGTTGTTCTGCTCCAGGGGTGGTAGTGAGTCTTTGGTTAGTTATTTTACAAGAGGAATGGTAAAGTGTAAATGGATTCAGGATGATAGTTTAGAGATAGAATCAGATGAAGTTCTTAATGGACTGGAAGCTAAGCAAGATCAACAGAAAAAGAATGAAGAGCAATGCACAATTCTGAGAGGTGAGCAGCCAGACAGGTGGTCACTTATGCTTTTTCCTGGGGTCAGAGGAGACCGAGGAGAAATAGTTTGGGTGTGTGGGCGGTAGGAGTTGGACAGAATGTGTTGGAAGTGAAGATTCTGATCTCCCTACATTCTTCTTGGGCTGTGCATTGTATATAAGTGCCCAGAGGACAAGTGGAAGGAGGGGAATGAGTGAACCCAAATGAAGGAGAATAAAGTTTAGCATTTTTACAAAATAATTCCTTCAACCATAATTATATTTGGCAAAGTATGGATGATATTCAATAGGGTCATGAACTCCACAAAGAACTAATACAGTAAAACTGCATTAGTTAGATCTGACCAAGTCAAAGTGAATTTTTCTTTCTGTTGTCTATGCTCCATTACTTTCCCCTTACTCTTGAACTGTGTGTTCACTCTTTTTTTTGGCAACATTGGGGATTGAACCGACCGAGGCCTTCACACTGAAGGTCCCTAATCCATTTTTAGTTTGAGTCAAGGTCTCACTAAATTGCTAAATTGCACAGGCTGGGCTTAAACTTGTGATCCTCCTGCCTCAGCCTCCCAGATGCTGGAATTACAGTTGTGCACCATCATCACACCAGACATATATTACCATTTTCTTGAATTGTGATTCATCATTATCTGCCAAAAATGAAGGATTTATACTTATGTATCGTGACTTACTGAAGATACTGTCTGTTGAAGCTCATTACCATTTGTTTCAGTTAGTATAGTCCTGTATATTTTTTCATCTAATTTGCAGGTTTTGTTCACCTTTCTTAGGTTCCTAGATAGTAATGGGGAGAAAAACTCACCTTTTCTTTTGATGGGACAAATATCTTTCTGATCATGATTTTTGCTTAAAAAAGAAAAGGAGAAACCTGGTTGCCAGGGCTTTGCATTTGCTACTGAGCAACTCAAGGATGTGGTTAAATTATAGACTTCAGCTTCTCACTTTGCTGCCATTAACAAATGATATTTTTCTATTACAATGTTTTTTAAAAGGCCGACTTTTATCCCTTTAGAGTTCAACTTTATGATATTACATCACTTTTTCTAAACAACTGAGATAATCGTAAAGGTGGAGGACAGAGAAAACAGAAATGTTCTAAAACTCCCCTCTCCGTACTTTTTTCTCTCGGTAAATGCCCCATTTTTACAGGTTTTCAATTTAACACGCCACTTGTGGTGGTGGTGGGGCTAGCGCGGTTTTTCACTGTGGAGGCTCCCGGCTAGGATCTGGCACACGGGTCCCGTGTCTACCAAGGAAACTCATGGCAGAGTGCGCACACGCAAGGGGGGCTCGTCTGTCTTTGGCACAGACACTGCTGCTCCTGTTCCCTTAATTACTGGACAGACGGCGCCCCTTGGTCCTCACTAGCTTGCCCAGCTCGTTCTCCTGTGTGGCAGCACCGTTCTGGACGCGTGACAGAGGGGCACGGGACCCTCACGTCTTCTATCCACGCACGGCCTCCATTAACATGAACATTCGCCTTCAACTGGCGCGAGCTCCGTCCTAAGACGCTAGGTCTCACCTGAGCTGGCTTCTCCCTCCCCCCAGCAATCTCTGAGCGCCTCCTCCGGCCACTCCCACACACGCCAGGCAGTGGCATATTGAACACATCACCCGGTGCTCCAGGCTACGAACACACTTTAACCCGGGATGACCAGTCCGTTACGACAAAACTGGTCTATTACTATCATTATCAAGAGCAGATGACATCGAAGAGCGTCATCTTAAAACGGGACAAGGCTGGACAATGCTTTTTAAGAAACCACCTATCAGGTAATAGTGGTTTTCTTTTAATCCATTAAACAGATACTGTTTTTTCATCAGCTGCAGAAATGTTTTTTTAAGTTTCTCAAATCCTTCTTAGCGATCATTTCCAAACCATCAGTTTTTTGTTTTTTGGTTTTTTTTCTCCTCACAAGCTCTCTTCATTGTAGGTGACCTAGACATCTTCTTGGACATATGGCCCCCTCTTTTACTAGAGTCAACAACTGTGGTTTCTCATAGTTTGGCTTTTTAAAAAGTTAGTTTAAAATAAAACTACGCGGGCCCTCCTTCTGGTCTTTGATACGTGGTGGAGATAACTCGGAGGTTCTCCCATCGTCTGACCCAACAGATCTCCCAGCGGGAGCAGCCAACGCATTACTTGACTTGCGAACTTCGGAGCGTCTTGAAATCACCCGGACCCTGGATGTGGGTGTCATTTCCAAGGACGGCGGCAAGGACTCAGGTCGGCTCTCGTTGCTGCCCGCGGCATCCCAGGGGGCGCCCGGCTCGGGCCGCTCCGGCGGCCGGGAAGGGGCGGGAGGCGCAGACGGCGCCTCCTCGGGGCGGGGCGGGGCGGGGCGGGGCGGGGCGGAGCTCCGCTGGGAGCGCGCGCTGGGAGTCGCCTTAAAGAAAGAAAGCGGAATTGCCGACCTCTGCACTCGCCCGGTCGATGCAGTTTCAAGCAGTCGTTCTCACTCGTTTCCCTTTTGCACAACTGCAAATCCCCACTAACCTTGTACCCAAAGAAGGGCGTGTGCGCGCGCGTGCAAACCTCACTCTCCCTTCGCCCTCCCTCCCTCGTCCGCCGCCGCCGCCGCCGCTCCTCTCCGACGGGGCCCGGGAACTTGGAGATTTTTTTCTCAGCCTCGGTCCCTCCGGTCCGCCTCGTGCCATGACCTGGGGCGACAGACGCGGGGGAGGCTTTGCTCTGTGCCCCGGGGAGCGGCGATCGGCGTCCCGGGGCTGCTCCGGGCAGGACCGACCGCGGAGAGAGAGAGAGAGCGGTAGAGCGAGCGGCGGGGAGGGCGGGCGGGCGCCTCCCAGCCGCGGGCCCGGCGCGATGGCCCGGACTCGTCCCGCGCCCCCGGCTCCCGCAGCGGCCGCGGCCTCGGGACGCGCGCGCGGGGACAGCACTTAAACTCCTGCGGTGCGGGACCCCGGGGCCCGAGGTGGGTGGGGGCGGGGACCCCCGACCGAGCCCGCCAGTGCCAGCTTTTCATTCGAAGTCTCTGGAGCGTCTAGCGTTGCTGCCGGAGTTACTCGAAAGCGGAAACTTTTCAGCGGACGCTCGGCCTGGGGCGAAGCGGCATCCGGGCGGGGGGGGGGGGGTCGGGAAGAGCGAGCTCGGGGCGCCCCCCAGGGGGGACCCGGCGTGGAGGTCGCGCCATGGCAGTGCCGGGCGACGCCGCCGGAGGAGGGGACGGGCCGGAGCGAGGCGGGGTGAGTCGTGCGCGCCCCACTTGGCCGCGGGGAGCCCCGGAGCTGCAGCCGCTCCGGCGCTCGCGGAAACTTTACCGGGCGCCGGGCGCCGGCCCGCTGTCGTCGCTGCTGGCGGTACTGGAGCGGCTGGTCGGCGCGGAGAGCGGCCCGGAGCTGGGGCCGAGTCGGGAGGCGGAGGCGGCGGCGGCGCAGGGGGCGGGGGCGGAGGAGGAGGAAGCGGCCCCGGGGGCCGAAGGGGGCGTCTTCCCCGGCGCTCGGGGAGGCGCGCCCGGGGGCGGTGCGCGGCCCGGCCCCTGGCTGCAGCCCCGGGCGCCGCTCCGCAGTCTCCGGGGTGCCTGCTCCTGGATGGGCTGGTCCCTCCGGCGCGCCGGGGTGCGCCTGCCGCTGGCCGTCGCGCTGCTGGCAGCCTGCTGCGGGGGGGACGCGCTCGCGCGACTCGGGCTGGGCGCCGGGGAGGGGCGCCCGCTGTCGCTGCCCGCCGCGGGGCTGGTGCTCGGCTGCCTGGCCGCCGCGACATGGCTGGGGCGCGGGCGGAGGCCGGGCGCCCTCATGGTCGCCTGGACTAGCGCGCTCCGCACCGTGGCCCTCGGCTCCCTGGAGCGCTTCGCGGCCGCGCGGAGACCTCACCTGGCGCGCTGGGCCGGCGTGCCGGGGCTGCTCCTGGCCGGGCGCGCGGCGCAGAGCCCGCCGCAGTCTCCGGGGGCGGCTCCGAGCGAGCGTCTGGGGTCCCAGCGGCCCGGGACCCAGGAAGACACGCCGGCGGTCAGAAGGCGGCGGCGGTCCAGCTCCGTGGCGTCCGCCGAGATGTCGGGCTGCGGCGGCAAGTCGCACCGCAGGACCTCCCTGCCCTGCATCCCTCGGGAGCAGGTAAGCACCCCGGGCGGGCTCGGGCGGCGCCGGGGGCTGCCGGCCGCGGGGAGGGCCGCCGGGGCCGTGGGAGACTCCAGCCTGGCGGGCGGCGGGGGTCTCGGTCTCCTTCCCGGAGGCTTCCGCGACCTGAGCGCCGGATACGCGGAGCGGGACTCAGCTCCGGGCGCTCGCGCGGGCCCCGCGGCGGGGCCAACTTTTCCGACGGGCTGCACCTGGTGCGCGGCCCCGGCCCAGCGTGCTCTCCCAGCTCTGCTCCCTTCGCAGAAGGCGCGTGGTAGCGTGGGGCTTCGCTTTTAAGCAATAGGCACTTTTTTCTCCCCCAGACACAGATATTCCTAGATTTCTTCGTATTCCTTTTTTTTAAAAAAAATAAAATTTCTTATAAAGTGGCTGGCTCACATTGAATCAAACCATACAGAGTGGACCCCGAATCGAAGCATACTTGGAGGGGCGGCTGTGATATGCACTTTTCGGGTTTGCAGTAAGTTTTCCTTGGAGATGTAAAGTACTGACCGGTGTCCACTGGTTTTTAAATATGATCGACTGACGTACACTGTTACATGCCAGTGTTCTGTGTTCTACACACACACACTTCAAATTGGGGTCTTACCGTGTGTGAACTTCAGAATGGCACCAATGGTGAAGTGTGCTGTTATTGTCCACTAAAGCCCCCCAGATGCTCTGGAGGATTTATGCAATGTTAGGTGGACATTTCAAAATTCAAATGGACTTCTTCAGGTTTTACAAGAAACAATATTCCGGAGACTATTTCTAAGTGATCTCTCTCAGAAGGGTTGAGGTCCAGGACTCTGCAGCGAAGAGTGGAAGTATAACTACAAGTTGGGTGGGTTTTGATGGTGAATCTCCTTCTTATCAGTGACAGTTTCAAGCCCTTACAATAGTTGCTACTAATGGCATAAAAGAACAAATTACAACTCGAACACAAATTACACCTCCAGTTCTCAAAGATTTGACACTATATGAAGGGAAGCTGGATATGGAGAGAAAATGGAACTTTATACTTTTTCCCATTTAAAATCATGCCTGTTTGTGGCACCCTTAGGACAACCTTAGCATGTGCAAGAATATTCTAAGGTATAAATATTTTTTTCTTTTTAGGTTATTTGGTGGGCAGTCTTTTAGGTATTTCTAAGAAATAGCGGCCACCATATGGTGTGGGTGGCCAGTTTGTTTCTCAAGTAGGGTTGATTACATAGATCTGTGGTTGTTTGACATTATTTAGCAGCATGGACGGCAACATCATAATCTCTGTTTATTTTAAAAGAAATGTTCTTATTTAGCTTCTTGTTTAGATAAAACAAATTTCTTGGGTTTAAGCTTACTCTAAGAGAAAAAGAAAAAGCAGGCCACTGACTGACAGTTGTAATAGAAATTTAGAGATCATTAGAATAAAGTTATCTACTTTAAGGTAGGCCAATAAGGATAGACACACGATGTAATTTCTTTTCAGCATTATGAGAGAAAATGTCTTTTAAATGAAAATGCCACTGGTTTAAATATGTTTAGAACAACTCTTCAACATGCAGTGACATGTGATGTGGTCCAGGCAAACGCTGAACCGTAATTTCTAAGAAAAATCTGGATTTAATCATAAATAACTTGAATCCAAGTTAATGTCATTTAGCCTCTGAAATTTCATATTAACATCTGAGAGAGTTAGAGTGGATTTAAGATAAGACAGTATTTAGATGAATTAACCAGCCATGTCAAATAACCCACAGATTTTTATTGGTCTTCCCTGGTTTAAATTAGTATATTAACAATAATAACCCAAAAACTTACAGGAAAATAACTCAGCATGACCTTTAAAAATGTTTTGCTGATAAATACAGTTAAAGAATTTGTATGTGTAATCTATTTCAATAATTTTCGTGGGTTACCTTTTCTTAAAGGCTGTATTTATGAATAGTGTTCTAAAACTGGAGACTATCTCATACGGTTGATGGAAAAACAAGATTACATTTAGCAAAAATCTAAATCCTTGAAAATTTTAAAGAAGGCGCGGTGGGTGGATGTGTGCTACTGAGCGTTAGTTTTTTATGTATGGCCTATTAAAGTTGTGCTCAGTTTAATTGTGGAGAGTGGGTGGGAACTTGCCCAGGATTGTACCTTGTAAGATAGGGCAGTATCTCATACGTTACCTAACTGTGTGAAAAGTTCAGGAGCTGTATAGTAAATGGCTTATCTGTTTTATCATAAGGAAACAAACTTGTGGTTAAGGGTGCAAAGGGTACCACCGTCATTTGCATACTTTATGAAGAATCACAATAATAAAACGAATATATAACACACCCTGGAATGCTATCAGGTTCGTTCTTTTCAGTAAAAGCATCTGCTCGCAGGGCGATGCTCTTAGGCAACACGCTGATTTTAGACAGTACCATAAGGGTATAAAGCAGATACCTCCTGAGAGTTTTTTTTTTTTCTTTGAATGTTGTTCATTGTGAGCTTTAAAGGTGAGAAAATTTCAGCCTTTCCTTTCCATATGGATAACAGTGGCTACTTGCATATGAGCTCGCTTTGGTCAGCGGCTCTTAGTTCTAAAAGGACTAAGAGAACATACAGTAAAATTCTCCTAAGACAAACCAAGTGACAGATACGTATCTGCCTTCCCTTCCAGAAACTTACATCTATAGAAACTAAGACTACAGGTGTGCAATAACATGTACAATTGAGTGTTGCAGCCCTGATGATTTCAAGCAAAGAAAGGAGAAAATAGATCAGTTTTTGATCATAAAAATTAATCAAGCACTGGGCGTGTCTAAATGCAAGTGAAAGTATCTTCACTATGGGTTAAGAAGAAAGTTTAGAGCGTCTCTTTTAGTCCTGCCTGCCCAGCGCCAGAAGTCTGATGCTGTGGGGGAATGCGTCTGTACTTTTTAGGTTGACAGTAGTAGTACCTGAATGTCTACTGAGAGGTCTCTACCTTTCTCGGTGGGTTTTTCACATCTGAGAGCAGCTATATTTCTCACAAGTTCCACTATAGTTCTGTAAATAATGGAATATGCAGAGGGATATAGAATTTCATAAATTTTTGGACATTATGCATGATTAAGAATATGTTGTTTGCATAAAAATTTATTTAATTTCTAACATTTGGAAACTATACTTAGAGTGTCTAGTTTCTTTCTACATAAAAGAGTATCATTGGTTATTTACTCCTCTTTAATCACTGTGACAATCTTAGGGATTCACTTTTGAAAGATTCTGAAATGTGCAATTTTAGTTTAGTGACATTTTCAGCATCTCATATTTTATCTGTTGTCTCACACAAAATAAATACAAGGCATATAACTTTCTCCATTAATGGATTTGAGTCACTTAATGACATAATTCTTTTGTAATGGGTATGACATGAGCCAGAAGTGTACATCGTATGCTGGATATTATGTCATTAGAAGCCAGAATGGTTTCCTATGTCTATTTCCCTAAGAGCTCCAACATTCAACACGAATGTACACAGTGGTAGAGTGTAAGTTAATTTTGAGCTGGTTATTAGAAGAAGAATCACTTTTTGTCCCTGATGTGAGAGAAACATTTACAAGCAATGAGGCAAACAGCAAAACAAAAATAGAGGCAACGGGCATGAATTTTGATCAAAGGCATCGAGAAGCAGGCATACAGTGGACTTTGTTATTTTATTAATAAAAAAGTATAACTTGATTTTAAAAGATAGTGTAAGAATATTCTAAACACAAAGATGACCCTTTAAGTTCCTGTCATTTCAATGTAATATATATTTCTCAAATTGAATAAATTTCTCAAATAATGATAAATTCTTGTTAAATTGAATGTTCTATCACATTTCAGTAGTGTTACTTGTGATAAAAAAGCAATATTGATTATTTATGACTTGGTGACAGAATTAAAATTAAGTAGTGTCAGCTTCTGGAAATACTGAAAAAGGAAAGCAGGATTTTCATATCCCCTGGGAAAGGTGAAGGAAAAGAAGGTTTTGTTTCTCTGTGATTTTAAAATTGTAATTTCACTTTGTGAATACAGATATTTAAGGCACACTGAAAAACTGCTTCAACTGACAGAAATAGTCAGTGAATCTATATAAATTTACAGAGGTTGGAAGGAGTGAAAACAGTCAGTTTACTCTTTCTGCATTGAGTCTGAAATGTAAAAAGTTAAAACTGCAGAACTGAAAGAAATGCTGTGTATGCCGGGCTGTCATGTTAATTAAATAAACAACCAGAACACTGCCTCTGTGTATGAAATACATTTTGAAAAGTCTGGGGGGAGGGGTTGCAGGCCCGGGAGGCAGCGTGACACAGGGTGAAGAAACATTCATTATATCTGTAGCGACATTTGGGTGAGTTTGTTATATGAGGAAACTCAGCTCTGAGGATGATCTCTTCAGGACGTTAGTGTAATAAAAGCCTTACCAAATCTAATTTTACTCCTGTTTTGAATAGTTTCTCATGTATTATGTTGAGGGAGTATGCTTATGGAGCTAAAAGTTAGCAATCTGCCTATGTATTATATTTTAAGATTTAAAAAAAACACAGACTTTCAGTTAATATGGTTTCTGTCAGTAACATCCCAGTACAACCTAGGTGGCTCTATTGAAAGTTTGTGTTAATATATATACAAAGAATGAGGTTCTTGTGGGATTGGGGGAGAGTTGTATGTTTTAGAAGATATTACTGTGCAGTGGACCCTCTTTGATGTACAAAGATGACCCCTATTGTATCCTATGAGATCCTAAGAGACGTCTGGAATCCTGAAACCTTACTTTTGATTGGGTCTTAGGAGTGTTTCTTTAGCTTTATAAAATTATACCTAACTTCACATGTTCATGATGACTTGCTTGCTGAGTTCCTGTCTGTCTCTTGATCCGTGGAATCTTCCTTCTTCCTCTTTTCTCTGTGATATTTATAATCATATCTTGTAAAAAAATCCTCACATGCATATGGAAAGCTCAGATATGCTTGAATTCTACATCCATGTGTTTAATGAAATTCTATGCGTAATTCTGAAGAACCTCAAAAAGTCCCCATAACTCCCTCATCTGGTGTGAAAGATGTGTTCTGTTAATAGTCCAGTAAATATCATTCCTTTATGTAGACAATTACCAAATCCTTTTTATAGGAAACTTTTTAGTTTTTTTTTTTCTTCCATATGGCTACCCTGGAGAATTACATTAACTTTGAACTGAGAATGTATGTTCATGCTGTTCTTATGTTTGAGTGCACAGATGTGTTCGGGCAGGGGAAAAAGACTCTGTAGGACATAGTTCAGAGGAAGATCCAGTGCATGATAGTGGTCATCAGTATTGGCCATCTCTACACATTTGTTGCGAATATGCTGTTGTTTTAAAAGAAGCAGCTCCCTGTGGTTCATGTTGTCCAGCGATCGGTCAGCCTGTCCAGTGTTGAACCAACACATTTTTTCTGTGCATTAGGCCTTCTGTGCTAAATATCGTAGGCAGATGACACAGACAGGACACCACATCTGGCCTCTTTAGGGCAGTGAGGCGTGAAGATATTAGAGAAGGGGAAGTCACAGTAAAATCTTTAAAGGAATGGGTAGACGATGAGTACAGGAATGTAGAGTATCTCAGTGCAGAGTTTTAACCTCCATCCGGGACCCATCCCTCTCTTCCATTATATCGGAAATGTAATTTGTTCATTTTTATGAGGAAATGTTTATGGTATCAGATTTGGTGGGAGGTGTTCAACACAGATTGGTTACATGTGTGTTTCACTGTTTACATTTTGAGCAGCTTTACATTAGAAGACATGAATTTGTGTGTGTGTGTGTGTGTGTAATGGTAGTTAATTTGTATTGGTGATGAATGGTAGTTAATGTTCTGAGGTAAAGATAAAAATATTAAATTTCTGAGGAGAGCCATTGAGTATTTTCATAGCTGTAGGAAATTTGAGACTAGAAGTACCTGGGAGCAACGATATTTAATTCTGTGCCACACTGTCGTAGACTTGAATGAGTAAGATCTTCATGAGGAAAGCTGAGGGAGGAAGGCTATGGACAGCCTGAGGTAAAATGGCTGTGGGCCAGCCCCTGTCTAAGTGGAGGATGCTGGTGGTAGAAGAGACAGGTGAAGGAGTCAGGCAGGCAGTTTTAGGTACAGGTATTATCTGTGACTCCACATGTCCCGAATTTTCATTCAGAGTTAGGAGACTGAGAAAGCAGATGTACTACACATAACAGAAAACTTTTCCAAGCTGTCACAGTGAATGAAATAGTACCTGACAGCCTTGGGGGTGTGACATTGTGGACTTTGCATCTGGGTTGCAGTGAGGAGCCCAGCTTGGTGAATTCTCTCTCTCGACAGAAGCATTCAGTGGAGGTTAACTATTGATTTTTTTTTTCCATTTCAACTTTTCAATGTATAGATATCAAGATGTCAGGATTTCAAAGAAGTGATCCCCCAATGAGTAAACTATTTCTTTGTTAGCAAAAATAGTGGCTTATCAGTGTTCACTCAAATGATGTTGCCCAGTTTCCTTAGAAATCCATTATAATGTAAGTGGAGTGTAAGTTGAAAGAAGATCATTACCATTTAGAGGATAGAAATCTATTTGGGAAAAGACAGAAATTAAACAACTTATGCAGGTTTGATTTTTATTGCAACTGTCATTTATTATTAAAGAATCTGTAGGTGGTTGTTCATTTCCAAGTAAAGCCTGCATTTGGCAAAGAATACAGGTACCTAAGGATACTCATGTTCTTCCATTCTGAAATAAATAAATATCAAGGCACAATTTGCCCATTGGATGGTAGAAGTATGTGCTTGTGTGTGTCTGTGATTTCTCCCTGGCAGGAAATTGCTTTGGTTTTATCATTTTAGTGGAGAAACAGTGTCACCCAGTGGCTTTGACGAAAATAGTCCTGTAAACATTATAGATAACTGCTGCTCAATAGAAATATAACAGAATAAATATTTTTGCATTTTTCAGATAGTTCCATAAATCAAAAGAAACAGGTCTAAAATAATATGTTTTCATTGTGCATATCATTTCATTTTGTAATAAAATAAAAAGTTGAGTTAATTTATACTTTGCCTTATGCACCGTGTACATAGCTGATATGTGTTTTAAGCTTAAGCATGTCTTTTATTTGATCTGCCCCATTTTGGCTGTTCTGTGATGCACGTCTCTCCTGGCTTCCATACTGGGTGGCCCAGCAGGACATTTTGAATGGGTTAAGTACTTGGATCCTAACTTCACTCCTTCGATGCTGGAAAACCCATGTCGATTTAACAATCACACTGAATAAACATTCTTTCAGACTTGGATGGAATTTTGTACGCCAATAGTGAGAGAGTCTGTTTTCCTCATTTTCTTTACTTCACATTATATTTCATATTTAAAACTATGATTACAGTGGGCCCTTGACTTGTGAACTCAGTTTGTTTGTGTGGGCCGGTTGTAACTTAAGTTGGTCAATTGAAGGCTCAGGCTCTTCTACACAGCTTCTCCTCACAGGCAGACCTCAGTGTCCTTAGACAGTAGCCCAGGATTTCTCAAGCCCTCACAGGAAGGGATGTTGTCGTGTTTCTTCCAGAACTGCTTAAGGGTTACGTCTGTATCTGAGACCACCTGGAAGGACAAGCGATGGACATTCAGGTTGTAACTTGACACTTCAGTCAGAAGTTAAAACTAAGGTTCTGATCATAACCCAAGTTTGTATGTCAGGCTGGTTGTAACTGGAGGGTCTGCTGTATTTAAATGGGAGGGAAAATCAAGTAGGGTCCTTAAAGAAGAATCCACATGCTAACCACATTTATAGTATCTATACCTTATCATAAATGTGCCTGTCACAGTGTTTTCTTTTGCCCCCAGTACCAAAAACTGAGCACAAGACCTTTCCACTGAGCTCCGTTTCCAGCTTTTTTTCAACTTTTATTTTGAGACAGTGTCCTGCCCAGGCTGAGCTTGAACATGTGATCCTCCAGCCTCAACCTCTCAGAGTGCTGGGGACACAGGTGTGTGCCAGGGAGCGGACCTCTGTCATGTTCTGTATGTAGCAAGGATTGCTTAGGTATCTAGTGTGAGGACCTCACGTGTTCCTGGTGATTAGTCTATAATTAGGTTATCTAATGTCTCTTTGGAGATGAAAGTGCTTGTGTTTGTAGTGTAGGTTGTTATCTTTGTAACTTAGGAAACTGAGGTGACAGACCTGCTAGTAACTCTGATGGGTGAAATGGGCGTGTCTGCTCAGGGCTGATGACTTCTCACCTTTGCATTTGTAAACACCACCTCCCTGGATGCAGGAGGAACATTGTTTCATTCTGTTTATAGAGAGGGTTTCAGACTCTCACAGTGTGGAATCTCTCCACGAGGAGTTCAGATCGGTTGGCTTTCAGAGCCCTTTCCTGAGCTCACTCTGTGGGTTGTGATATCAAATGAAAAAGCCAAGAAATGTTTACTGTCCCATTTCTTGGGTCAGTTCTTCAAACTTTGTGAACTCGTTAACTCTAGGAATAGTACTGATGGGACACCCAGAATTAACAAGGAAGTTTCTTTCCGCTCATGACCTGTTCTTTTATGTGCATAGTTACATAGATTGATACTTTACAGTGCATTCATTGACTTGTGTGTAGTGGTTGGTATCTGTGATATTATAATGACTTATGGAACAAGGCAGAATGTTTGTTTGGAATTGTGGAATAAAAATGTAAAATATATAGATATTTGCATATCACTAGAAAATGATATGTAAGGACCAGAAGTTAGTAGAAACACGCTTTACAAAGAAAGGCACTTGGATAGCATGAAGTACTATGCACTCAGGTTTACTTTCAGTGAAGCAGATTTTAGATTTCTAAAGAATATCATGCCATTATAATACACCGCTGTATTTGACACTTGAGTTTGTGTCCAAACTGTAATTTCTCATGCCCCGGCCAATTTTGAAGCTGCTCAGATTTATTCATCTTGATACATTTTTCCGTTAGTACTCTTCGCTCTTCTCCCTCTCTCTTCAAATTATTTTAACCTTATAGGTTTTTCTCCCTCACAGTATATTTAAAAATATAGGGAAAGCCTTTCAGTCTTATAGATACTTGTGTGAATATTGAGATAATTTTTTTTTTTTTTTTTGGAGACAGGGTCTCGCTTTGTAGTTCAGGCTGGTTCTGAGCTCACTATGGAGCCCAGGCAAGCCTCGAACTCAGCAATCCTCCTGTCTCTGCCTCCTGAGTGCTGGGATTACAGGCGTGAGCCACCACGCCCAGCACTGTGGTATGTGGTATTGATTGCTGGTGGGGGTGAGTCTTCACGCCCAGCGCTGTATGTGGTTACCTGAGTCTTCACACCCAGCGCTGTATGTGGTTACCGGGGATCAAACTCAGGACCTTGTGCTTGCGAGAGAGGCGCCGGAACCACTGAGCTAACCCTCCGGCCCAATATTGAGATAATTTTATGCAAGATGCTTGCGGGCTTGGGTTAATGGGATTTTAATAAAAACTATCTGTCTACTGAAATATATTTGAATAACTGAATATTTACATGATGTCTGTGGGTTTCCTCCTCTCCGGGTACAACCCGCTTTGATAAATACAACGGAAGTTTGCAGTCACAGTAATACTATTTGGGGCGGTGTATTATTCTGTGACACGCTGACATGCTGCTCTGATGAGTCAGCATCCTTAGCTCATTTTGCAGATTACATGAACATGAGTAAAGGAAATGGCTTTTTATTTTTATTCTAAGCAATTTAGAGGATCAAATGGGATTAATAGTTCCCCTTAAGAAATGCTTCTCTGAGTGAGTCTTTTGGGGTCTTCAGCCTCAGGAGGAGCAGATAGCTCGCGGCGGGGAGGGAGGAGCCTGTGACAGTCCCTGCTTCCCGCGGAATTGCTTTTCATGCTCTCTCCACCTGCAGCCTTGGGACTCAGACCCTCATTCTCATTGTAAAAGAAGTCAGAGCATTTAGCTTGAGATGTGTAGCAAGGGAACTGATTAAGACAATATTGATGGAAGAAAAATAAAAAGTTGGTAAGTTGGTGAGCTTCCATTTTGAATACAGATTGTGTGTTTTGGTTATTTTTTGAAATACTCCCCCCCCCCCCCGTCACATAGGGCTGGTCTTAAACATAACTTCACTGTTAAGAAATCCCCCACTCACCCTCAGTCTTATATACATACTTTTTAGTCACTCTCAACTGAAATAACCAATTCCTCCCAAGATCATTACAGCACAAACTTTAGGAACAGCTTTGAAATTAGAGTGTGTGTTTGAGAAAATAAAAATGAAAGGGCTGGGTTTTCTCTTAGTGGTTCTGGCACCTGCCTTATATGCATAAACTCCTGAGTTTGATCCTTGATACTAAAACAAATAAACAAAAAACAAAAAAGAAACCCCAAAACAACAACAGAAAAATCTTTTCTACCTTTAAGTAATAAATGAAGAAAGAATAAATTGACTTTATTTTTTCCCATTACCAAAGATCGGACAGGTGCTATCATCTTTATATATTCTCAGTCTGTATTCTAATTGCAGAATAAAGTTGTGTTTACTGGAAAGTTTAATGTAAGGAACATACCTTCTCAATTTTACCCACTTAATGAATTAATAAGTTAGATAATGAATGGTGCTGAGGATTGAACCCAGAATCTCTCCAGTGGCAAACCTTATTTCTGCCACTAAGGTATAGTTCCAGCCCTCTGTTTATCTTTTATTCTTTTTGCTTTTTGAGACAGGGTCTTGCTTTGTAGTTCAGGCTGGCCCTGAGCTCACTATGGTGCCCAGGCAAGCCGCCGCGAACTCAGCAATCCTCTTGTCTCTGCCTCCCAAGTGCTGGGATGACAGGCGTGAGCCACCACGTCCGGCATTGTGGTATGCGGTGTTGATTGTTGGTGGGCGTGAGTCTCCATGCCCAGCATTATATGTGGTCACCGGGGATTGAACTCAGGACCTTGCGCTTGCAAGGCAGGCACTGGAACCACTGAGCTAACCCTCCGGCCCTATCTTTTATTCTTGATCAATCAGTTATGACATACATCTTGAGGTAGTTGCTTCTGGGGATGAACTTATAAAATTGGCTTACTTTAAAGGTTATCCAGGTGCAATACTCATTCAGTTACACTGAGTGGTGGTGAAGTTTGCCCAGTGTAATTTCAGAGTGAAGATATACTAAAAATTCAACGGTATATGAGACTTAAAAAAAAACAGATTTTATTTTGTACAATCACTTTTCCTTGGAACATCTGGTTTTTGGTAGTGTGAATTACTAAAATAGGAAAATTTAAGTCAAATGTTTTGTGACTAGTTTTGATACTTAATGGAGATAGTATATTTTCTTACTGAAATCATGAAACTTTCAGGTATGTTTATGCCATTTATCATGGATTTTGATATACTTAGGGGCACAATGTTAGAAAAAAGCTGTTTCCAACTTTTACTACATGTTTTACTTAGATTTTCCAGAGAGATTACTGATAATGGTGAGACAGTTCTTTAAGTATATTTTTTTTAAATACAAAAATAGTTACTGCACCAACCTTGGATGCACAAGGACCCAAGTTCAGTCCCCTGTACTGAAAAAAAAAAAAAAAAAAAAGAGACTGGGGAGGTGGCTCAGTGTGAAAGCCCTAGGTTTGATCTCCAATACCACACAAAACATAAAAATAGTTTCTACTTGAAAAATATAGGACAAACAGAGAAGTTAGTTATAAGTAAATTAGAAAAAAGGAAGATGTAATCAATCATTTATTGATGAGAGACAGTTCTATAAAAGTTCAGAAGTGAGCTCTTAGCAACATTTTCATTTTGGAAACAGAAGCTAACTGTAGCATCTTGCAGAGTGTCTTTCTACTGTTGGCGAGTCGTTTTTGCTAAATAAACAGAATCTAAATTACAGTGCAGTTAGTAAGGTAACTTGTTCCTTTTTACTTGAGTAATAAATGGATTGACTCTCCTTAACCACTTTATGCCATGATGACTAGAGCTTTAAAATGTTTTCAGTGGAACTTCAGAAAGCACTTAACTAGTCCTAATGAAAAGCGTGAGAATCTGGCTGGGAAGGTTGGATAAAGGTATGACAGAATGCTGATAAGGAAGTTATCTACCAAATAGAGTGGCATTCAGAAAAGGAAACCCATAAAAGGACTGAATACAACTCAAGCTAGTATTTTGCTTGTGCAGGAAAAAAAAAAACGATCAAAATCAGGCATAATTATTTTTTGTTTCTGTTGGGGGTATTATGTTGGCATACAGAAAGTCACTGTCACAGGAGGGGCAATGACCCCAGTCGGGTGCTGGCTCACAATTTGTCCTGAGACCAAAGTACTGGGGATGTGATCTGTGTCAGAGCCATTAGTGCTGTGAGCAGCTTTCCTGACATTTGTTACTTCCCAGAACATAGATTCTTATTCTTTAGTTCTTTGGCTCATGTATCTCTCTGACTTATAAAAAAACCACCATGCACTCTCGTGTGAACTTTTATGAGACCAGAATTGATTAAGTGTATCACATTAAGATCCTAGGGCAGTGATGATAAAATTTACAGCGTTCACTGATAACAGTCAGCTGTGGTGCGTGTCCTAGGTTTGCCACCACTGCTCAGTGCTATATTTTCTTATCCCCAGTGTCTGCTACATTCTAAGCACTGCAGTATGTCTATATTCTTCTCCCCGTCGCTGTTATATAACTCTCATGCTGTGTTAATCAGAGTGTTGTTGATGAATTATAATAATAAACATCTGATTAATAGATTAGTCAACTTCCTTTAAATGCTTCCAAAGTTTGTGATGAGATTGCCTTGACTTTACCTACTTAGAATTACAAATCACCTGGCATTTTCTAAATTGAGTTGCAGGCTGTAACCTCGGAGTTTAGTGTGAGTGAAAACATCTGGGAAACTTATTACAATTCAGATTCCTAGATCCTACCCTCAGATATTCTGGTTTCTCTGAGTGTGGAGTGGGTTGTGGAAATCTGCTGTTTTTAAAGGAACACCCTAGGTGCCCCAGGTGAGATATACAAGACTATAATCATTTGCCTATCAAAGTTATACAGGAAGTCCTGACTTTTTTCAGAGTCTGATTCAGCAAATGGTTGACTCATACAGGAAGGATAAGTGTTGTGGGAAAACTAATTCGTATCCACGCCTATACATATGTTTATAAATATACCTATAGTTTATACTTAGAGAAGGTTTTTTTTATTTGCTATTTCGAATATCAATTTCTTTATCTTTAAGTGAGGAGTAACAAGTTTCTGTTTCATATGGATGTTTTAAGAAAAAAAATATTACATGTACCGTGCCAATCTTTTTTTTTTTTTTTGAGACAGGGTCTCGCTTTGTAGTTCAGGCTGGCCCACAGCTCACTATGTAGCCCGGGCAAGCCTTGAACTCAGCAATACTCCTGCCTCTGCCTCCCAAGTGCTGGGATTACAGGCCGTGCCAATCTTGGACATACAAGGGCCAGCGTTCCAACCCCAGTACTGCAAAAAAGGAAGAAAAAAAAAGAAAGAAAAAAATATTAAATGTTAGGTGGACAGTCTGAAACAGACCAAAACTTCAGAAAAAATGTACAGATTTCTAAACTTTCTGAGCTTTATTGATTTTATCTATATCATAGGGATCATCTAACCTACTTTTTAATGGAAATACTACACAGGAGTTCTTAAAAATCTTCCCCAGCTGAACAAGGGTAGTACCTGTTTTTGCCTGAGAATTATATGCTAAATATCAGAAACTGCAATGTAAAGGAATACAAACATATTTTCATTTAATTACAAAAATAGACTTTCAAACTTTAGAAGATAAGCAGATTTCCCAGAAGTTAATTAAAGTGGTATTGCAAAGTTGCTTAAATTACACTGACAAATGAACACTGATCTTGGGATAAGGTAAGAGCTGAACGAGAGAGATCTGGAAAGGTGGCCGCAAGCGCTTCCAGAGGGATTACCTGAGGGCAGCAGGATGAGAGGCATCTAGGGAGCTGGCAGAGTCCTTGAACGAGTTCACAAAAATGGCCAACAATGGCCCGCGAGAATGCTATGGAGAGCCAATTGTGTGTGCAGTATGTCACAAAACCGAACCTTCCAGAAACTTGGTTTGTGTTTTAGCTGCCGTCATAGCCTGAGGTTTGTCTGGAGAAATAAATCTCTTTTCAGAATTTATAATTTGTTTTCATGGTAAAATTCCCCCTTAACCTTTTGTTTTTTCTCACTACTGACCCGATCGTACCATTGTTCAATAACAAGGGCTTTTTCTGTGTAAAGCAGTGGGGAGCCCTGGCTCAGGCATGGCCCTCCGTAGAAGGTAGTGATGGTGTTTATCACAGCAAAGTTCTTCCTCTCTCCTTGGTGCTCCATTTTTTCTTTTAACCAGCTTCTCCTGCTTTAGCTTCCATCCTCGGACCACTTTTCTTCAAATTTTTCCACTTATCGAGTGATCCTTCATTCCAGCGTGATGTGGTTATTTTGGCTTGGCATTGGCAGCAGCAAGAATCCTGGGGAGCCTCTCTTTGCACCATCCTGCCCATAGAAATTCTGCCTGGGACAGTTGTCTCTTTCCTAACCGGGTCGAAGGATCCTGTGGTTTTTCACTTCTGTGGTGCAGGAGGAGGTTTCAGGAGATGAGGAAGACCGTGGGGATCCGTGGAAGCTATTGCTTCCAGTGGGATGGGCCCCCAAGGGAGGTGTGGGAGCGAAGGTTTGGGCTGAGTTAAAATAGATGAACGGGGGAAAGAATTACAGATGAGAACTTCAGAGGTCAGCGGCCCACTAACCCCATGGAGCTCAGGTGCTTACACACCCCTCTTGCAGGAAGAAAAGGGAGCTGGGGGAATGTAGACAATTTCCTGGGGTGAGAAGTGGTTATTAGGGGGAATTAATGCACCCTGGGAACAGGGCTTGTTAATTGTCTTCTTTGGAATTTGAGCCCAGAGACAGACTTTATCTTGTGAGGGAAGTTCATCCTGGTGTGGTTACATTCCTCTGTCCTTTTTTCTTCCCCATGGTAGATGAAAGATTTCAGGAAAGGGAAGCAAGGTAATGTTGTTTTGGGTCTGCTCAGTCTTAAGGCAGATAAGGGCCTGGTACACTCTTTCCCCACCTGCAGGAGAGAGGGTCCCAAGGTAGGGGTGTGTCTTTGGGGGGAGTGAAGACCCTGGACAGTGCGAGGAAGGCCACAGCGACCTTCAACCTTCAATTCAAGACTATTTATCTTTTCTTTTACCCTCAATAAAGGCTTTTGAGCAAAGAAGGGATGTGGTCAGCATTATGCTAACTAGGACCTCTCTGACCCTCTGCATTGAGGATACGGTAGATGTTACAGTGGAAGGAGGGGCTGATGAAGGAACATACACTCTTTTTTTTTTTTTTTGAGACAGGGTCTCACTTTGTAGTTCAGGCTGACTCTGAGCTCACTATGTAGCCCAGGCAAGCCTTGAACTCAGCAATCCTCCTGTCTCTGCTTCCAGAGTTGCTGGGATGACAGGCGTGAGCCACCACACCCGGCACAGGAACATACACTCTTGCTAGGGTCCAGGGTCACAGCTGCCTGCCACTCACACCGACTGAAGACAGGAGCTGGTGGGCAGAGTCAGCTTTTTCAGAGCTGTCCCTAAAAA
Organism: Thryonomys swinderianus; assembly: GCA_004025085.1. Taxonomy (NCBI): domain Eukaryota; kingdom Metazoa; phylum Chordata; class Mammalia; order Rodentia; family Thryonomyidae; genus Thryonomys; species Thryonomys swinderianus. The sequence continues at coordinate 23,422 of PVIC010017810.1, forward strand.
ATAGAAGGGCTCCTCCCATTTCATTTTGAGGTGCCTTGAGGGTGCCCATGGCCTTTATGTGGGTGGGAAAGGGTTCTGGCAGTTGAGGGCTGAGCAGGTGCCTATGTATCTTCCCCAGAAAATGAAAATGGGCTTTCACTTTCTGGTTAGGAGCCTGATTTTCTTTTTAGACAGATACAGTACTCTTTTTATCAGTTATGCTTGTGTTAGTTGATCATGTAAGTACTATTTGCTCTGGAATCATTTGGATGGGGGTTTGGGACCAAAGGATAAAACAGGGAAGGGGAGACCACTGCAGTTATTGTTGATTGGCTGGTCTTCTGCTCGGAGACAGAGTTCTTTAAGGTTTTTCTTTGATTTAGGGATCAGTAGTAAGCAAATATAGTACAGATCTTTTTTTTTTTTTTTTTTTTTGCTTGAAAAAAATATGACTGAGCCAGACCTGATTGTGCATGCTTGTAATCCCAGCTACTTAGGAGGCTGAGACATTCGGATTTTAACTCCAAGACTGGCCTGGACAATGTAGCAAGACCTATCTCTCAGTTTAAAAAAGGGCTGGGGATATAGCTCTGAAATAGAACTTCCCTGGGTTTGTATTGAAAGGAAATAGAATCCAGGGGCCCTCCCTTCCTCATATCGCTTTTGATGATTTGCGTATGCCTTTCAGAAAAGGTACAGCTTGTAGGTTGGGACTTCAGGGAAGTTGCAGGGTTGCCTTATATGGAAATAAATCTGAATCGAGCATCTCCAGCTCTCTAAAACTGTTTAGTTTGTTAGGCTGTCCTAATATAAAAATTGGTTTTGAAATTGTAATTTGATGTACATGTCTTAATATTTCAGAATACATTCAAAAACTAAAATTTAAGCAAGTCAAGTTTTATTGCCAGGCTCTCCCTTTGAACAGATGTAGGTGCATCTGGTCCTCTCGCATCTTCAGTTGGGATGAAGTGGAGACACTGAAGTGTTCTGAGCCAATTCAGAGCTCTCTTCCCTGTTGATCTCGGAGGGGTCTGATGCATCCCGTTTCCATCACGGTCATGTTGGCCACTGGCTTAGCGCTTCCCCTGGAGGAAATTCTTCTGTTTTCTCATAGACTCGAGCTGTTTGTCACTGAACTGAGAACTACAGTGACAGGTGCTAGAAAATGGAAATGTTGAAGTTATAATAGCTTGGTGGCCCTGCCACTTTTTGGTGTCCAGCTTCGGTGGGATAGTTTCTGATTATGAAAAATTTTACATACTGCTTGGAGACCAGAAAAGTAAGGGATTATAAAACATGTGAAATGGGGAATTTTTAATCACATGGGAAAAAAACTTTGGATGAGTGGGAAGAAAATCAGGAAACACATTTGAGGGCAGAGCAGCTTGTCTTCTATGGAATATGCATAGCAGAAACTTGTCATTTTTATTGTCTGTAGAGGTGAGTTATGGATGAATTTTACTTATTTTTCAGTTCTTTTTTGTGTGTTCTAGGTTTTCCATACTGGACACATTTTATCCTAGGAAACACATTTAAAGCTTTACAAAGAAATGTAATAATTTGATATTTTCCATTGGTTCTGTTCATAGAAAATTCATTAGGCCCATTTGACTAGTGGTTGTTTGTCTTGCAGCAAGGAAATTACAACTCTTGGTGCTTTTCTGAATGACAGTGTGTTATCCAGTGCAGGCACGAGCATATTTGGAAATAAATCCTGAGTCTTCACACTTATGACTGGACAGATTAAAAGTTTCTTATAAGGGCCGGAGGGTTAGCTCAGTGGTTCCGGCGCCTGCCTCGCAAGCGCAAGGTCCTGAGTTCGATCCCGGTAACCACATATAATGCTGGGCGTGGAGACATGCCCACCAACAATCAACACCTCATACCACAGTGCCGGACATGGTGGCTCACACCTGTCATTCCAGCACTCGGGAGGCAGGGACAGGAGGATTGCTGAGTTCGCAGCGGCTTGCCTGGGCACCATAGTGAGCTCAGGGCCAGCCTGAACTACAAAGCCAGACCCTGTCTCCAAAAAGAAAAAAAAAAAGTTTCTTATAAGATTAAGAGCTTAAATTGGCCCACGAACCTGCAGAAATAGTCCCTGAAACTATTGATTGACATATACACAGTTTGAGTACTTTTTTTTTTTTTCTTTTTGAGACAGGGTCTCGCTTTGTAGTTCAGGCTGGCTCTGAGCTTACTATGTAGCCCAGGCAAGCCTCGAACTCAGCAATCCTCCTGTCTCTGCCTCCCGAGTGCTGGGATTACAGGCGTGAGCCACTGCGCCTGGCACTGTGGTATGTGGTATTGATGGCTGGTGGGGGTGAGTCTCCACGCCCAGCACTGTATGTTGTCACTGGGGATCGAACTCAGGAACTTGTGCTTGCGAAGCAGGCGCCAGAACCACTGAGCTAAGACTCCGGCCCCTAGTTTGAGTACTTTTATTAAAATTGTATCTCTATGAGAAAACAGGGCATACACGATGAAAGATACACTCATATACTAAAGGATGCCTCAGCTTTTGCAGAAGTTGTTCTATCCACTCTTTATAAGGTAGTAGTGAAAAAAATGTATGACCGTAACTGTGGTATTTTGCCATAAATACAATAAATATTGCTCTGGTAAGGAAAGTTCAACATGTTTAGGGAGACTGTTAAGCCTACTTGACTAGTCACTGGGCCAATAAACTTTGCAAATAAAAATCAGCTCTGTAATGATTGCTTTTCAAAGTGATAAACATGTTGTAAAAGAAAAATTGCTTGAAAGAATAATACGTACCACATCGCTTATTAAATTGATAGCACTGTATAATTATTCCAATTTATGCATATCTCATATATTTGTTTTTGTTTTACATTTTCAGTTTTTATCCATAAGTCACATGCAGAAACACAACGAGCTATTTCTATATTTTGCTTTTGATGTATCCAAGCTGCACTGTATGTAATATTTTCCTTTCATTCATTGGGATTTTGTTTATTACACTTTGCATTTTCTGCATAAGATTATGGAGTATTACCTATTTGCTTTTGGTTGCTTAAATAAATGAACAGAGAAAGAGAATAATTGTATATATAATATTTTAAAGATTACTACCCTACCTAGTATCATGAATCATTTGAAGAGCTATGAATTTCTGCAGAAATAAATTGGAGACTATTAAGTTAGTTTTAATAACCACCTAATAAATAAGAGGACTGTAGTCACGTGTTAAAAAATCTCTTCATGTAGTATTGCAGAATCACAGATAATAAATAAAAGCCAACTTTCCTCAAGCATTCCACGTATTTCTTACTCTTTTGTCCAGGCAGAGTTAGCTGGGTAACATTAGCTGATGGAGATGACAGAATGAAAGTCACAGAGGCTGGTGGTCATTTCCTTCCCGTCTGTGTGTGTGTGTGTGTGTGGTGGGGGATGGCCTCAGGGGGTGGCGTTGGCACAGAGGTTTGCATTTGGCTGGAATCCAGATCTCACAGCCTTGCAGGTCATAGATGTAATTTTTCTATAAATCCCGGGGTTATCCATTGCTGAGGAACCCTAATAGTAAAACTGTAATCTATCAATCAGAATGTCAGGTTGTTAATTTACACCAGGGAATTTCACTGTCAGGAAGACTGGAGTGCCAGGACTGATTAATACTTCTTGTTTTTAGTGGGAAAGTCACCTTTAGCGTGGTTGGCTCCTTGACTACAACTGGGGTTCTCCGGCTTGTGGGAATTCTCCATAGAAGACTCTCACTGTTGGCACTTTTATTTCAGGACGTTTGAAGAGTGTGCACAAGATGCCAGGAAGTGGGAGAGGATTGGGGGAGGATTGAGAAACCGACCACCCTGTACCCCTCCCTGAGCTTAAAGACACTGCATTAACACATGAGCCCTGTGCCAACTGATAAATGCTCAGAAACACAGAAAGTCCTGGGAACTTTGCCCTTCGGAAAGGTCTTGGCTAAATATAATGTCCCAGTACCGTCACCCTCTTAACATGGATTTCTGGTAAAATTCTGTCTTCTTTCCTCATTCCTTTTTTTTTTTTCAATCTATGCCCAACTGTTTCATGGGTTTATATGAATCATCCACTGCCTATAACTAACTTCAGAACAATATAAAAAAAAGGATCAGTTTAATAGTGCTTTTCTAAATGAGCATGAGGCCCAAAGGATGCAAGAAAAAGAAAGAGTAAGAGGTCACATGTTGATGTACACACCAGGGTGCAGTCAAAAGATACAGAGAGCAGATTAGCCTTACGTTCGGGGTGAGAAAGGAGGTGGGAAATTTTAAGAGCTATCAGGAAAAGGGGGAGGCAAGAGGGAAACTGGACTGTTTGAAAGCTAGGTGGAGGAACTTAAACATTGTTTTGTGTCCACACAATCTGATGTGTTGTTGGCTGGAATAGGTTATTATGATAGCAGTGGATCGGAAGAGGACCAGAGGGGACCCAGGGAGACATGACAGAGTCTTCCTCTTGCACAAATCCAAGGGCTATAAAAATCCTAGTGAGGGACCCGGAGGGTTTGCCTGTGGTGGTGAGACAGGATAAATGACTTAAGGAAAAAATGAAGAATTAATGCTGGGGTGGGCAGGGTTAGTCAGCGATGGATGGTTGAAGAGTTGCCAACAGGGCCACAATGCTGCTGAAAGTCGTAACCCTGAGAAACTAGCCCAATAGTGATGACACTCCCTGAGCAATCAAGCATCAGGTCACTTTTTGTTTTTTAGTGTTGGGTAAGAGGGACATTGTATGATGCATTTCTTTGACTTGAGCAATTCTGTGGATGGTCCTTTTGCAGCACCACGTAACCTTGTTAGTTTAAACATCCCATATTATAGTTTATCAGTTAAATTTAATAGTTTATTAGTCCAATCTCTTTTGTTCCGAGCATAACATTTTAGTATCTGTTTATCCACTTTTTAAAAAATTTGAATCTTTATCGGTACATTATATATACACAACATCATGATCATACACAATATTGAGAATTTGTACCAGCATGACACAATTTAATTCTCATTTTTCCCATTCCCCCACCCACCCTGCAACCCCTTGCCCCTAAGCTTTGTTTCCCTTTTTTTAAAATTACCGTCATACTTTTTCTTCCCTTTGTTACTTATCCCTACACCTCATTTCCCTTTGTGAAACACCCACTTTTGTACCCCATGTTTCCTTGCTCAGCATGGACCAGCTTTCTAGAATTGGAAGTTTCTTGTGGCCCATCTGTAACTGTAACTAGAAAAGTCATTGGCTTCAGGTGTTTTAATTGGTGCAAAGACTGTCCTTGTGGGACACTAGAGTTACATAGGGTCCTGAGTCTTTTCCCTCTTACTGCTGAAAATCAGTGAGGAGAGAGAGCATCATGTCGTTAGACCATAACAGCTCTTCTCTGGAACCCTCTGAGAGTCACCAGGCCAATATATCATTGTGTCCTTGACATTTTACAACCTCACAATGGCTAGGGGGATCATAATGACTAGGGGGAAATCATCAAGTGATGCAATCTAACCTTGTCTGCTCATCTGGTTGAGGGGATTTTTGTTTGTTTTTGAGACATCATCTCTCTATGTAGTCCAGGCTAGCCTTAAACTCACTGTGTAGCCCAGGCTGGCCTTGAATTTGGGTCAGTCTTCTTGCCTCAGCCTCCTGAGTGCTGAGATTACAGGCGTGCACCACCACACCTGGCTATTATCAGGTTGAATTGCACTTTGATTTTTTTCTTGATTTACCCTGGATGCTTACTATGAAAATATGAGGGGGCAGAGAGAAAAGTGGCTGTATTCAGTGGCAGCTAACAATGGCTTTGGATCAGATTTTCATAAGCATAATGTATTCTTTACTCTTTGCCATAGAATGTAGTTTGCTACATGGTCCAACCTCTATTGCTGTACATATCCTTGATTTGTCTTTATATATCATAGTGAATTTGTAGAGGACTTTTTTTTTCTTGTTTAGGTGAGTGGTATTTTTCCTGGAAGGTGTTACTGCTCTCAGATTGTGGTTTTGGATAGTGGGGAAATTAAAGGCAAAGGAGAACCCCAACACATGAGTGTAATTAATGTTGTGCCTGATTACTGTTGTGAGTGGGAACCAGGGTCCCTTCCGTACCACACTCACAGACCCTCCTGCCCTCCCAGTGTAGATATTGTGGTCTTCTGAGATTTAGAAGTCCAGAACATAGTACGGCAGTTTAGTTATCATCTGACTGGAACAAAGCAGAATATGCTTATAACCTTTTACTCTTGTACTAGCGATAGCCTATGGACTTTTTTTTTGTAGAATATTTGCCTAAGCAACCCTGGACCTACTCTCTATCAAAATAGAGGTGGACAAGGAAGAACAAGGGTGTATGATTTTATTACATGCATCTTTATAAACTAGTAGTTCAGTGAGATTTTAATACATATAAAGACATCACTTTTTTCTTATTTTTTTGTCAGTGAAATTATATACATTTCATTTACTCATTTTTTTGTGGTACTGGGGTTTAAGCGCAATGTCTTTGCATGAAGCCATTTCTTATCTTGAGATTAATCATTAAGCTACCCGTGATGGGTTTCCACATGAGATCCTACTGCTCCGGCCTCCCAGAAATCTGGGATTTCAAGGACATAGCACCACATCTACCTAGATTTATAGTTTTTATCAACAAACACTTTGAAGACTTTCACTTGAGTTAATGTTCTGTTCCCTCCATCTGTGTTGCACCTTTGGTACTTTGGACCTCTGTTCTTGTTTGATTTAGATGAAAACAGGAAGATAGTTAAGGCTTCTTCTGTATTCCATATCTTCTAGTGACTTATATATGGATCAAATGAGAAAAACTGGGAGGAAGAGATACTGTTTCCATTTGAAAGTTGGTAACATTTTAGGACTGCAAAATACACTCCTTTTTTCCACTTTCCTTTCAAAGTGGATGTTGAATATAACTGAAGTTTGCAGTAAGGTCTGAGGATGCAGCTCAATGGTTAAATGCTTGCCCAGCATCTGTTAATCTGTTAAGCCCTGTGTTCCGTCCCTAGTAACACACACACACACACACACACACACACACACACACACACACACCCCTGCGAGGTATTAAGTAGAAGTGGAAAAGATTTGAGGATCAAATTAAGGAAGCCCTTGGAATCAACTTTCAGCAGTGAAATTAACTCTGTGTCTTGGGTGAACTTTCTGCAATGGCTATAACAGATCTTTCTCTTCCACAAGGGGGAACCGCCCACAGCGCGCCTTCTCAGACACTGATGCTGCTGGGGCTGAGGCACACACCTGTCACCTCAGCTGCTTGAGAGCCTGAGCCAGGAGAATCACAAGTTCAAAGCCGGCCTGGGCAACTAAGGCTTGTCTCAAGATAAAATGTAAAAGTGCTCAGGATGTAACTCAGCAGTAAACTCCCTAATTCCTTCTGTCACAGACAAGGGTTGCAAAATTTAAAAAAATCACCAGTACACTCTTCATTCACATATTTCCCTCTAGGGAGCCCTCCCACCCATCAGATATCCATTAGGCGTGTGAATGTGAGAAATAGAAAGGTGTCTACACCACACCTCTGGATACTTGATCCAAGAAAGTCATGAGTCTAATTTGTGGACCAAGCAAACCTTTACTTTCCTGTATAAAGTTTCTATAAGGAGAGAGTTAAAATAAATACAGCTTAGAGGAAGTGCCTTTTCAGTTTTATCTGGCATTGGCAAATCTTCCAAGAAGCAATATTTGGCTTAGTATTTTCACTGGTCATTGGGATTTACTTCTGGCTGTGGCTGCTGCTCTTCTACTGCTGACTGGCTGAGTGTCTAATTTATAAAGTTACTTTCAGTGGCTTAGAGGTTCATGCTTGTAGCCTTTACAGTAATAATTTTAAAAAGCTGAGAGTAACTAAAGCACCGAGTTTCCTAAGAGTTTCCTCTGCCTTAAAGATGGTGTGTTTTACTTTTCCATGATTACAGTGTCAAAAACTTGTGTACACTGTGGACAGTAAGAGAGGCTGGCTTTATTGAACACTGCAGCAAAATGGATGACTAAATGACAACCTTGCACCTGAAGTGTTTTTATCTAAATTTATCACTGGCTGGTGTAATAAGTGAGTTATCAGACAGTGTTATGATAATCTTTGATTCTACATATTGTTCCAGAAATACCAACTTGGATAATCCTGATCTCCACAGAGGAAAATAAGATGTAAATATAAGGTACATGAACTTGCATCTGTTGCACTGTGTACTGTGTACTTTCTGACTTTTGCATTCAGTACTGCATTGATTACCCCCTGGTGCTAATTTTGCTGCTGCTGAGATACTGGCATAATCCAAAGAGCTTTCTTAGTTTTAGGATGTTGAGGGTACATGTATCTGACGGTAGAGACCAGGGATGCTGTTAAACATGGCACAACACCTAGGACAGTTCTCGTCAACAAATAATGTTCTGACTTATAATGGCATTCGTGCCGGGATTGAGAGAAACCTGAACACATTTTGCATTTATTTTTTATTCTCCATTTGGATAGGAAGATGGAATAAATGGTCATTGATTTTTTTTTTTTTTGCCCATTCTGGATTGTGAAAATAGCGATAGCAAGATCTAACCTTGAAGGGACTGAAGTACTGCACAGTAATTAGGAAACAGGATGTCTCATCCAATCTGTGTTTCCATTTCCACTCCGGCCGCGTAGTAGCTGTCTGGTTGTGGGTAACATGATTAATCCCTTTGTGGCTAAATATATTCATTTATGAAATGGGGAGCCTGAATCCCACCTTACAGCCTTGCTCTGATAAATGCAATTATGTTTGCAACATGGAAGCTCTTATGTGTAGAGTAAGTGGTAACCACTGTCCCTGTGTTTAGAATGTAGTTGGCAATTGCTAGAGTGGAATTTATGTCGTTATATAGGGACACAAAGTATAGGTATATATTAGCAGTTGAG
>PVIC010017811.1:6584-32396 GCA_004025085.1 Thryonomys swinderianus
TGGTAACCGGGGATCGAACTCAGGTCCTTACGCTTGCAAGGCAGGTGCCGGAACCACTGAGCTAACCCTCCGGCCCGAGGCTATACTATTTTGACCATGAAACAAGTCAACTTTAGAAGAATTCAAGTCAAAATAAAGTATCTTATCTGTTCACAATAAATTATAAAACAGTAACAGAAATAAAGATCTCTGAAACCCCAAATATTTTGGAACTAAAGACATTTCTAACTCACCAAAAGATCAAAGGAAAAATAAAAAACATAATGACTAAATAGTAACCTCCATAAATAGGCACAGAAAAAATTTGCACATGTTAGATTTAACATGTCTATGGACTGTCTAAATAAAGATGTTCAACAAATTTGATAAGAAGAGTATGATATTCAAGGGGTTTTCATAGACTGTCTTTATCTAAATATGAGGACAGAAATGTTCATTTCTTGAGGATTGTTTAAGAATTACTATGGCATCTGATTTATAATAGAAATATAAAAAATAAATAGGCACTTATAAAGTATTTGAAACACATACAACATCCATTTTTGATAAAAATTTCCAGGGCCAGAGGTTTAGCTCAGTAGTTCCACAGCCTGCCTAGCAAGCACGACGTCCCTGGTTCAATCCCTAGTAACCACATACAACAATGCTGGATGTGGTGACTCACGCCCACCAGCAGTCAATACCACATACCATAGTGCCGGGCGTGGTGGCTCACACCTGTAATCCCAGCACTCGGGATGCAGAGACAGGAGGATTGCTGAGTTTGAGGCTTGCCTGGGCTACATAGTGAGCTCAGGGCAAGCATGAACTACAAAGAAGGACTCTGTCTCAAGAAAAAAAAAAATCCAGAAAAGTAGCAATTTCTTCAGCCTAATTTAAGAGGCATAAAAAACTTGCAGCTAAGAACATATTTGAAGGTGAACAGTGAATACTTATTTCTATGACCAAGACCAAGAAAGAAGTAGTTATTCTTGTTACTTCTCTTCAATATTATACTGGAGCTTTTAACCAGTGTAACTAGGTAAACAAAATTTTTGTAAAAGGTAAAACTTTCACAGTATGATCTGCTATATAGTATACCTGACAGCAATGATAAAATAAATTCATGACCTAGTGAGTTTAACAAAGTTGCACAATAAAAGATCAATATTCAAAAATCAATTGGTAGGTCTATTTACTAGCAACCACAAATTCATTGGAAGTTCATATTAAAAAACAATACTATTTATTACTTTATCAAGCAATATGAAATACTTAGGGCTAACTCTGGCAAAAGACACACAAGATCTGCATGGTGAAAACTACAAGAATACTTCTGAGAAACATACAAGACATACAAAGAGATATGCAATTTGTCATGGATTATATGGCTCAATATTGTTAAAATGTAATTCTAAAACTGTCCAAAAATTTATCACAATCTAAATCCCATTTTTTTAAAATAAAATTTCACAAGTTAAGTATAAATTCTATTTTGAATGCAAATTGACAAGCTAATTCTAAGTTTCACACAGGAATGCAGAAGATCTAGAATAAGGGATAGGAAGGAAAGAGGAAGTCATGAGAGGAAGGGGAAGAGAAAGGAAAAGAATCAGGAAAGAAAACAACTGATTTGAAAACTTTAGGTCACAATAATCAAGACAGTGTGTTGTGACACAGACTAACAAACAGGTCAATGGAAGATAGATGAATTCCAAAATTGACCCACACATAAATTTTCCTTTATGTAACTAATTCTCAATGAATATACCAAGGCAACCTGGCAAAGAAAGCCTTCTGAGCAAATTTTGTTGGAACTGGATGCCTGTAGTTTTAGAAAGTAAACTTTGATCCATACCACGAATTAGACACAAAAACTAACTCAAAATGGATTGTAAGGTATAAATAATAACTGTGAAGCTGTTTTACAGTTATATTGGCTTAAATTAACAAGTGAGTGAATGAAGGGAGCCATGTTTCTCACTGTTGCAGGAAGACATTAGAGATGAGCCAAACTAAGATTAATCCCATGATATTAGATTAAGGTCAGAGATAACAAATATGAACTCACACTTAGCTTAATACAAATGAAGTACCAATAAAATTACACATACATGTGTATTCATGTATAAATAGATGTATTTCCTGGCTCTGATAGTCAAGATAATCTAATTATATGACAACATAACGGCGGCAACCACCATACCTATTATTCAGACATTAGTTTCTAAATAACATTCTACAACAAGAACTATGGATCCTTTGAGAAATAGAACATGTAAGGAGAGGCACAGATACATGGTAGTTCCAGAAAACAAGAACATGGTCCGAAGGTGGTGGTGCAGGTGAGAGGAGACAGAGCTCCCAGGGGCTTAAGCTAGAACAAGCTGAGCAACAAAATAAATAACACAGTATTTGACTATAAGCTAAAGTATAAAGTAAATATACATGGGCCTATACAAATACATGACTGAAGAACTAAGAGAAATGAGAAATATTTCTAACAATGATTTCAAATAGTTTATGTAGATACCAGTTTCTAGAACATCAGACATAATTCCTCCATTTATTAAATGTTATCCTCAGCCCTTCCACATGGGCTATACTTAATTAGTTTGATTCTAAAGAGCACAATATAGAAAGGAAGAAAAGATTGATTCTACACTGCACAAGCCTGGTTAGCAATACTTTGAGTCCAGGATTAAGCAACACCAGTAAGAAGGTGGAGGAATCACCAAGTGTCAAGGCAGATAGAGGAGACATAAGTATTAATCACGAAGTGGAATTCTTTAATTCTGAAACAGAGAAAGTCTTTGAAAAAAATTGGTAATCCCAACAAAGTACAAGATGTAGTTAATAGTAACATACTAATTTTGGCTGTTTTGTTTTGACAAATCTACCATAGTTACATAAGACAAGATGTTAATAATAGGAGAAAGTGGATGAGGGTTTATGGGAACTATCTGTATTACCTACACAACTTTTCAGCAAATCTAAATTATTTCAAAGGAAAAAGTTCATTACAGGGCCGGAGGGTTAGCTCAGTGGTTCCGGCGCCTGCCTCGCAAGCGCAAGGTCCTGAGTTCGATCCCCGGTAACCACATAGAATGCTGGGCGTGGAGACACGCCCACCAACAATCAACACCGCATACCACAATGCTGGACATGGTGGCTCACGCCTGTAATCCCAGCACTCGGGAGGCAGAGACAGGAGGACTGCTGAGTTCGCGGCGGCTTGCCTGGGCACCATAGTGAGCTCAGGGCCAGCCTGAACTACAAAGCAAGACCCTGTCTCAAAAAGCAAAAAAAAAAAAAAAAAAAAAAGTTCATTACAGAAATGCATTATAGCCTTAAAAAATAAAAATGTAAAGCCATAAAGTTTCTAGACTATAATACATATGACCTTGGGTTAGGCAAATTTTATTGTACATGGTAACAGCACAATATAAAACTGATAAACTAGACTTCACAAAAAATTACAAATCCCTACTCTTTAGAAGGCACTATATGAATGTTAAAAAAGGAAATAAAGCATATGTATATGGGGGGTCGTAGGGTGGGCAGGGGAATAGGAAAAATGAGAATTCATGTCATATTCTAATAACTCGTGTTACAAATTCTCAATACTGAATGTGAGCATGATGTGTATACAAAATGTACCAATAAAGAATTCAACTTATTTTACATAAACTATCATACATTCTAGAACTCATTTACCTCTACAGGTGCTCATATCAAAGAAAAGATACGGTATTTGCATATTTGTAATCTATTTATTTCACTCATTAGTGTGTCCTCCAGGTGTATCCATTTGCACATAAATTAATGAATCTTGTCATTCTTTATGGCAGAGTAATACTCCATTTAAAAAATAAACCACATCTTCTTTATCCAGCCCCCAGTTGATGGGCATTTGGGTTGTTTCCAAGACTGGGCTATCATGAACTAAGTTGCTATGAACAAGGACGTACATCTGTCTTTCCAATGTGATTTTTTAAATTCCTTTGGGTGTGGGAACATAATGAGGGGAAGGAATAAATGATTCTAAAAGAAAATAAAAGAGCATGTATATAGGGGGTGGGTGGGTAGGAATGAGGGTAAAAATGAGGGTTAACTTGTGTCGTATACTGGCACAAATTCCCCAATGTTGTGTGTGATTGTGAGCTGTATATAAAATGTACCAATAAAGAATTCAATTAAAAAAAAGAATTCAACTTAAAAAATATTTGAACAAACACCATAAAAGATATATGACTGGCAAATAAGTACACGAAAAGATGCTCAACATCACTAACATCAGGAAAATATACATTAATATGAAAAACAGAAACTATGACATACCCATTAGAATGACTAAAATTTACAAGACTTACTATCCCAAGGAGTTAGAGGAACTGGAACTTTCATACAAGATTGGAGGGAATGTAAAGTGGTGCAGGGAGTTTGAAAAACAGGTTGGACATTTCTTGCAAATTGAAACATATAGCCATCATATAACCCAACCACACTAATCCTAGGTAATTGTCCAAATGAATAAAATATTTGTCTAAAGTCATGTACATCAATGACTACAGGAGTATTAATCATTAACAGTAACTAGGTACCTCAAACCAAATTTCCATTAACAGATGAATGGATAAACCAACTACAGTGTATCTGTGATGGAATGCTGCTTATTAATAAAAAGAATAACCTATTTTATAGGCAAAAATGGATGAATTCCAAAGTAATTATGTGGAACAAAAGAAACCAGACAAAAGTATACTGTGTGATTTTTATTTGTTATACTTTGAGAGACATATGGAAATCTATAGTGATAGAAAATAGGCCAGAGATGGAGCTCAGTGGCACCACACCTGTCAGGCAAGCACAAGGTTCTCAGATGTCCCTAGTGCGCGCGCACACACACACACACACACACACAACAAAACAAAACAAAAAAGGAAAGAAAAAAGAAAACAGATGAGTGATTGCATAGTTTTAATATTGGGATAGGAGGGACAAGCAGATGCATAAGGAAGAAAACATTAAAGGGACACAGGAAAATTTTTGGGATGATAATATATTGACTATCTTGATCGTAGAATCATTTCAGAAACACATACAATGCTGAAACACTTCATATTACACATTTATGTGCACTGAACATATGTCAAATATGCCTCAACAGAACTATAAGAAAGTCAACAATCAAACAGTTGAAAACCACAGGGAATGAATCTTCAAAAGAGGAACAATGGGTTTCTGACAAATTCCTGAGGACACAGTAGATGAAATATGCATTAGATTTAAATTTCTGAGAGCTATTATCCACAGAGCAGAAATTAAGGAGAAACTGCATCAACTACTCTAATCGAATAACCTGGTGACTAAAGCTGACTCAGTATGTAACAGACTGCTTTAGGTACAGCTCTCTCTGTCAGAGGAAGACTGTTAACAAATTCAACTGATCACCCCTTCGGTAAGGAGCTAGGTGAAGTCCCCACTTTGGGTAGGAGGCAATACTTTTGGATCTTTAACTCCTGGTTAGAAAAACAAAGCAAATAGTTTATGCTTGGATGGAAAGTTAATCTTATACATGAAAATTATTAACATCAAATACTTTGAATAGTTTCAGACAGAACAGAACATGAACAATGCCAATTAATGCATTAATGAATAAGTGAGTTATCTTTTACATAAGAAAAACAATAAAGGTTTTAAAAATAAAGTTTTATAATATTTTTGTCTTTTTGTTTGTTTACCGCACATTCCTTGGAGATACAAGCATTCAGAACGTTTACTCTGGAATGTTAAACACAAAGGGTTTAATGTTAGTAGATACCTATTGTTGTATTCAATTTTATAGACTTAGAAACTTAAGCGAGTCATCTTCAACACATGAACTTCACAATACTTCAAGCTACGTCCGTCTCTTATGATGAAAAAAGCATGGCTGAAGGATACTTCCTGAATAAGGACCTACACACAAGAATTCTGGCTCCATAACCTAATGACAGAGGAATCCCCTCCTAGCTCACTAAAATACTAGTGGCCATGCAGTGATCACAGTGTTCAGTCTTTCATTCCCTCTTCCAGTATCTTCTATAATCCCATCCATTTTGCTTTTGTTTTACATATAAATTTTACTCCCTTCAGTTTCAATTCCTTCAGAGCCTTACGTCTCCTCACACATATATTTACACTTGTCAGGGCAGGAAGCCGACTTCCCCATCTACTTCCCATCACCTGTCTGTACTCCAGACCTTCTAAGTATGCATTTGTACTCGCCATTCTCAATGTGCATCTTCTTCTTGTTTTTGCCTTGGCGAGTGAACTCATCCCCTTAGAATCAGTTTTAATCTCCTTACTTTTCAGTCATTTTTTTGCATTTCAACCACAATTACCTACACGCTATTCTGTATTCATACTGATAATTATTGTTTCCAGAAAAATCTCGTTGGCGGTAGCCCGCTTATCACTCATTGTAACCTGTAGTGTCCAAGTGTCATCAAATGCAATCAAATGCAAATAGTAACCAATGTCAGAAATTAAAGTTGTTTTGGGGAGAGGGTATACAAAAATTAGTACTATTGTAACCGAGATATACTAGCTACCATAACTGTAATATATACTGCACCTTATTATATTACATTTTATCCCTACTTATATATTAATTGGAACCACTCTTATCTAGCTTACAGGTGCAGTCTATAAAAACAACTTATCAATAAGTAATACTTAATTTGATGTGAAAATTAATTCTCAATGGTATAAAATGACTGGAATCAGGATTTCTGTGAACTACTGATTACTTGTCAAAAGAAGCCAGAGGAATAACCTCTTTGTCACCTCCTCCCACAAATAAAGCTACTCAGATTTTACTGCTTCAAGATGTAACCTATTTAGTGCTCTCCTTCTGCAGATGAGACAAAAAAAAGTGAAAGAGAAAAAAGGAAAATAAGCTAACTACTACCATTTAAAATTTCAGCCTCCTTTCCTCTTCAGCTCATGATTTTAAATTAGAACATTTTTATGCCTGTCCATATAAGGTTGATTAGTTTCCTCAAATGAGTCTAAATGGGTAATTTAGGGTACATTTGGGCTTGAGAAGTTTCTTTTATCATCTTGTCCTCCTGTTCAAACCTGATACGGAAATAACTTGGTTTCTTGTTGGACACTGCTGTTTCATGCTAGAATCAAGATAGAACTAATTATTTTTAAAAAATGTAAAATAAAATGATACTAAAAAAAGTTAAGAAGCTTTGAGAGCCGTTCTTAGGTAACAGAAAATTGTTTCAATTCTACGAGAAATGTTCTAAAGCAAGATTCTGGGTGAAAACAAAGCATCACTTATTTGTCAAGGTAAATGCTTTCTTTATAAAAGTATTCCATGTTCGTAGACCTTAGCGTATGCAATTAATGCCTTCAACATGTTTTTTAAATAACACTTTGGTAATTTTCATCTAAAATATTGCCTCATTATACCAATATCAGTTTGAATTGTGCTAGAAAAGTTTCTATTCTGAGGAAGAACTAAAATGTCTTTGTAGAAACACAGGGAAACAAATGAACTATGCTGTAAGTACTAAACAGTCTATAATAGTGGACCTTGCTTTAAGGGGTCAAAGGAAGGCACAATTTAAACCTCATTAAGTATAATCATTTTTTTCTGAAACATGACAATAAAATGTGAGCAACAGAATGATTTTAGAGTCCAACAATGCAAAATTTGGGAGCTGCAACATGAAAAGACAAAAATAAAGATTTTTAGGCTAAGATTTCCATTAAACAAGATTATCTCCCCAAAGCTGACATAATTTTCTCAAATTAGTTTGAGAATGCAGGATATGCAATTTGTTTATATTTTCCCCATTATCATCTGCAACTTTACTCGCACATTTCCTTTCACAAATACACAGGATAACATAAGGAGATACTAAGTTCTTTCAGTTTATCTCATTGTGATCTTTCCAGGGAATCATGGTTCATTCAAGATCTGCCTCCTCCACAAGAGTTCTTGTGTCTTCCACAAGAAGATACTATTCCATAAAAGGAAAGGACACTGTTAATGAATTAAGCAAAAAACATTCATGAGAGAACCAGAATTTAATTACATAAATAAACTTCCCCTACAGGTGGATATAAGTTTCAAAAATCTCTAAAATCCTATCTTTAAAGACTAGCGGTGGTTTTTTAATTATGCTAAAAGTCCCTTGTCTGCTTGATCTCTCACAAACAATTTTAATCAGGCAGGCTTAATACACTGTCTCACAGACAACTTAACAGAGCTTTCACATTTGAGCTAATGGGAAGATAAGGCACCACAAACATTTTTAGAAAAGGAAAAAATGGCTAGCCTAGAGATCTGGATATTAATAAAGCAACATTAATCATGCTCTTTCTTCACTTACCCTATTTACCTTCAAGAACTACAGACACATAATTAATTTTTGAGATTTACTCTGTAAATGTAAACACACCATTTAAAAATATTATCTTCATAAAAATTAGTGACTTTATTCTCACTTCTCATCATGAGTGGACTAATACACTAACAACTGGTTTAGAGTCTAGAATGACTCCTAAAAATTATCCTCCTCAAGATTCAAAAATTCCTCTCTGCAGTCTGTAGATATTCTGATGAGGGTCTCAGTCAAAGTGAGGGCCAGGTAGCAATTAAAATGACCAACAAGCCTACCTTCAACCCTACTTCCTGTATCACCTGTCAACATTCATTCTCTCTCCATTCTGAGGCCCTTCCAAAGTAGTCAATGACCACAGCCCAAACGTTTCAACTGCTTTCAACTTACTTAAACTAACTGCTACCACTTTAAACTTTTTTCTTAACCAAAAGTACTAATGGTTGTCCTGGGAGCTAAGTTTTTGTACCTGTGTAATACCTAGCTGGCTTTCTCTATCTTAACTCTACACTACTTTGAAATAAAAATGATGTTCTTGTCTGAATTTACAGTCGATAGCTGCTATGTGGTTTGCACCATGTTCTCAACCCCCTCTGTGACAAATTTCTTTGCATAAAACTGTTACTAACAATATCCTCCCTCAAAGAGTTAAGAATTACATGATAATATAATACGAGAGGGCAGCACCTAGCACACAATAAATCTAATTTTCCTCTGTCATTTTCCTGGTCGTTGTTCTCAGGCTGTCCGAGCACTGCTCCTGACATCTCCACTGACCCCGCGTGAGAGTTCTCACTTTTCCCCTGGCAGCCTCTGAATCTGAGCAGACCGGCAGCCCACTGGCATCTGTATTTTACTATTTGCTCTCTACACTCAGCCCCACCCCACTTACAACTCCCCACCTATCTCATCCTGGGGCTTCCTGGGCATCTCTGCCTCACTGATACTCATGTGCCAGGGATCTGTTTGCGTACTCGGCAGGGGTCTCTTCATCGGCCTCTGCTTCATTTTTTGCCTTCTACTGCTTTTTCTCTTTCATGCCAAGTTTCTTACTTACTGCAACTGTATATTTTATTTGACATTAACGTTTGACTATTGAACAATACTTTAAAGCACGATTCTTTATAAACTAAGAGAAGTAAAATATAACAGATTAAAATAAACGGTATTAATAAACATTAGAAAAATATCTGTTTTCTTTGAGACAGAGTCTCTTGCTTTGTAGTTCAGGCTGGCCCTGAGCTCACTATGGTGCCCAGGCAAGCCGTCGTGAACTCAGCAATCCTCCTGTCTCTGCCTCCCGAGTGCTGGGATGACAGGTGTGAGCCACCACATCCGGCATTGTGGTATGCGGTGTTGATTGTTGGTGGGCGTGTCTCCACGCCCAGCATTGTATGTGGTTACCGGATGGAACTCAGGACCTTGCACTTGCGAGGCAGGCGCTGGAACCACTGAGCTAAATCTCCGGCCCAGTACCTGCTTAATTTTTAAAAACCAACTTTGTTTTTTACGTTTTATGTATTTTCTTGTCAGATCCTGTGATTCTACTGACCTGGTTGCTTGATGAGCTTTAAAAATAGGAATGACAGACAGAAAAAGACAAAATGACAAATGACAGACAGAAAAAGACAAAATATCTGCCCAGCAAGACAGTGCAAAAACTAAAATTAAAACATTAGCTTTCAAATGTCCATCAGTACCAGTAAGACTACAAGCAAAGACTTACAAATTTCTTTAAAGTTGTTTTTAAAAAAGTGTTGTCTGATCTATCTGTTAATGTACCAGGTTAGTAAATTTCAATTCTAAAATCAGAAAGACAGAACCTATAAGAGGATGATCAAAACAGCAACAACAAAATCAGTTTGGACTAACATCCAGATATTTTGACCATACTGAAAGGTCATTTTTTCACTTTTTTATTTTTGTTTTTCTCTTTCCTTTAAGAAAGTATTGCCTACCAATGTTCTGTTATATACACAAATTTAAAATACTTAGTGATGCAAAAGAAAGCTTTATCAGGTAAGTTAGACTCAGTGCTTGTTAATTTTTCTAATGGAGCATAAAGTCTTTCTAATATCCCAGACTTAATCTCAACTTGTTTCGAATTACTGTGTTTTAAAGTTCTCCATCAGGTTTTCTGGTCAAGGACACACACACTAGGTAAAATGACCCGGAGGACAGGTACCTTTCTAAAAAGTAACAGGAGAGTACTAAAATTTCCTAGACTTTGCCTTTAAAAGTTTTTACAGCACTGGATTCATTTACCTGAAGTGAAATTTATACATTTCAGTAATTTGAAAAAAAAACTGCTAGAATGACCAGATTTAGTACAACCAGGAACAATCCCTCAAGCTTTCTTTTTCACTACTTGGTTTCAAAAGAGCTGTAATTAAATCTGGCGCTCAGATCTTGGTTTCTAATATTGTCTTTTTCTAAAAGGAAACTTCACTTCTTGGAGAAATGACTGATACAGTTGGAAATAACAGATAAGCTGAATCTGAAATATACTGTATCAGAAAGGAATGTGTTGAAAAAAGAAAGTGCTTAACAACATAAAATCACAATAAGTTTTCAAAAGACATACAAAAGTCAACTAAAAAAATTCCAGATGGGCAAAGCTGAAACAAGTTGTGCCATGAAACAAAGTAGTATTGATTTTTAACCTAATAATCATGTAGTCTATGAGATATACAAATAAAGGGAGAAACAAATAGTTTTTGGAGAAATAATCCAAATGCTTTTAGATAACCCATTCTCAAAGAGTTAGAACATAACTTCCCACTCCTCAAGTGTGGACTGTTTATTATATACTACAGAAAGCATGCAATGTGGAAAGGAAAGATAAACGATTTGATGTAGAAAAACTTGTTAATAATAGAAACCGGGAATATGATATATGAGAAACCTGCACTTTGTTTGAATCTAAATCTATTCTAAAATTAAAAAGTGTATTTTTAAAAAGATCAGTTACTACCTGGTTTTGACATTTGCTACCTAACTCAGCTACATAAACTCAGTCAAAACCAATTGTTTTTTAAGGCACTGAGTAGTCAGCCCAAGGCTCTTGGACTCAGTTACATCTGCAGCTCTTTTTATATACAGTTTTTAGTTTATTTTTTATCTTTATTGGTACGTGTATATACACATCATGATCACACTCAATACTGGGAACTTGTTCCCGTATATGACACCATTTAATTCTATTTTTTCCCATTCCCCTATTGTTTTGCTAAATTGCCCAGGCTGGACTCAAAAGTGGCAATCCTTCTGCCTCAGCCTCCCAAAGTGCCGGGCTCACAGGCATGAGGCACCATTCCTGGCTCTTAGTTTCAAACTACTTATAGTATTTCAGTTAAATTTTTCACAAGATGCTGAAATTGAGGGGTTTCACACACTTTTCAATAGACACACATTGTCCTGCGCCTGAGTTCTTCTCCACATGCAACTATAATGTGACTTAAATCACCAATTTACTCTTCTGTAAGGTGGAGCAGGGCCGCTGGAGCCTCGGTTTCCCAATAGAAGAGGCACTAATGGTGACAGCCTACCTGCATTCTCGAAACCGAGTCTCTCTGCATCCAGCTTTAGTCTCTCCTGGTTTGACTCCCTCAGGTCTCAACCCAGTGACAAATCTGCTTACTTTAGAGGTTATTTCTTTGGAGTTGAGCCTAAATTGTAATTTTAAGAAGTCAATTCACGTCTTCTATCTTTGAAATAAAAAAATCAGAAATCGGATGATTGTCTCTGCATAATAGGGTATGAGGCTACACTGGGAAGGAGACATGCTTTGCACTATATTAATTATTGGGCTATCTGGATTATTTTCTTATGTGTATGTTTTACATATTTAAAAACATCATGATAGCAACAACAAAAAACATTATTAACCTAGGGACGAGTATAGGCTTTTTATTTTTTTTCTTTGTATCCACTATACAAAGAAATACTGTTTTTTAAATACTGTACCACAGCAAGAACTACAAATCCAGTAGATGATTTCAAATGATTTTATACCAAGTCAGCTATTTCAATGTATTAGATCAGTCTTAGAATCAAAAGTGACTAAAGACAGAACAAAGGTCTATCTATTACTTATTTTATCTCACTTAATCATTTTCTTCGCCTGAAACATTGGAACATTTGATGGCAACTCAGCAGGTTAATGGTAAGATTAAGTAATGATACATGAAAAAAGTCCCTAGCCTGGGGGCCAGCCTAGCTTTTCCATCACAGTCATTATCAACGTAGCTAGAAGTCCACGAGAAAATCTGTGATTTCCAATCAAACATGTCTTCTACTCAGCTATGGATCCAAAAGCAATTTCCAAGTGTGAACACCCTTCAAGTGAGACTGCTTTTCAGCAACTGTTTTTCCAGATTCCTTAATAAACTAAGTATTTATCCCTAAGTGCTAGGATTACAAGTATTTCCTCCTCAGCTCAAATGTTCTAAAGTAATAGGCACAAAAGTTACACCTATTTAGAACTGAATGATTCTTATGCACCATAAAACAAGCAAATACTAATAAGGCATAAGGCATGCAAAAAGCTACAATCTAAGATTCTTGGGGATTCTTTCAGAACAACATATATATTTAAAGGTTTAGATCATAATTGCATTCTGGACTCTGCACTGCAAAGTGGCATGTCATGCCTTACTAGGGCACAGATTTTGAGACTAGTGGGAACATATCTAAATAACTTTAATAAAAATACATGTAAGAACAATACATGACAAATTTTAGTGTTCAACAGCTATTTGAGTGGATTCTGTGTGATACATATTTGAGTAAATACTGGTGCCACGCATACACTTCTTAAGTCATTAGAAATACTGTTTTTTTTTCCTCTTTCACAACATGTGATATTTCAATCCAACTTTCATTTTATTTTATTTTTTTTTCTTCCCTTTTTTGAGACAGGCTCTTGCTTTGTAGTTCAGGCTGGATCTGAGCTCACTATTTAGTCCAGGCAAGCCTCGAACTCAGCAATCCTCCTGCCTCTGCCTCCCGAGTGCTGGGATGACAGGCGTGAGCCACCAGGCCCGGCAATTTTATCTTATTTTTTAACTAAGGCATTTCAAAAGGGTGTATTACTACTAGAGGATTATTTACATATATATTTGCATATATATAAACATGTACATACAGATACATATACAGATAATGCAGTAGAGCAGAAACAAGGTGTACAGTGTCTGTACTTGCACATAAGTAGTGATACAAAGTTTCTACTTACCAAATGATATTATCTAAAAATGTTTATGCTTTTTAGCTCTTTGAGACTTTGGCTATAAGATTCCTTGAAATTGCTTCTTGCTTCTGAGACCACACATAAGGAAAAAAGCCCAGGTAAAATTGATCTTAAAACATATCAAGCTACTTAATGACTACCAGAAAGCACAAAAGCATGGACTCCCGTAAAATTTTAGATTGTACCTGTTGTGGGCTCCAGAACAATCTGTAGACATAACATCTCAAACTACAATGACAAAAATCTAAGAAACACCCCTTTAAGTAAACAACCCATTCCGATAACAGCCAATGTTCATTAATGTTTGTTTTCTTAATCTTCCATTTTTTTACATTAAACTTCAGTCTATAAGAAATTCACATGCATATCAATTATACAACTGATTAAACCAATGAGGAAAATGTCATACAGTTACACTGGGGATATAGAAATACTGCAGCTTCCCAAAAGCCACAAAACTAGTTGGTGGCTTTTTGTCTCCAGATTTCTTTCATTATTGTTGTGCCTGATCTCCAATCCAAAAGTGCGCTTTTACAGACAAGTCCCACTTCTTTGAGCATAACAACCATATCCATCCATCTACAACTGTTCATTTATTCATTCATTCATTTAATTTTTGGAACTCGGATTGAACTCAGGACCTTGCACTTGCAAGGCAGGCAGCAGTACCACTGAGCTAAATCCTTGGCCCCACAACTGTTCTTTTATGTGGCATCAGAACACTTTCTCTAGCCTCAATCCCAGTTTCCCATATTACCACAGAGAAGTTGCACCAAATTGGTCCAGTAGTCTTCAAAGTAAGATAAGCAAATGTTTTTCATTATTTCTAGATAAGGAAGAAAACTTCTAAGGTCTTTGAAGACTGAAGGAACTCACATCTCCCTTTGTAGCAGACACTGCACCTGGCTTTGTCTTTCAGAATCACTGTCCTTGACCACACGATGGCCCTTTTGGCCTGCTTTCACCAAGTCAATGCACTCTTCCTCACCTTAGTCAAAGGTTCTTCTCTTCCTTTCTCTTACTAACCAAATCAAATTCCCTTTCAATATACTCTTTCTTTCATGGTACCATGTACCTTTACTTTACTACAGTTGTAACACAACAATTTTAAGTACTCAAAATTCCTTGACTAGTGCCTTTTCTACTGTACTGGGTCATAATGAATAAGGAGGTCAGTACTGGTACTTATAGTAAGTATCTTAGTTTCAATGCTTGGTACAATTTTCAGATCTTTAATAGGTATTCAAGACTTTAAAAAAAACTGGATAAAGACAAACTAATTCACATTTTGAGTATGAAAATACTTGTGATTCTGATTTTTCTTTCTACCTAAAATATGCCAATAAAAGTTAATTTTAATAAGGAAACTACTTATTCTTTGAAATATTTTTGGACAAAGTCCCAGGATACTTCTTTTGACAGGGTCTCGCTTTGTAGTTCAGGCTGGCCCTGAGCTCACTATGGTGCCCAGGGAAGCCACTGTGAACTCAGCAATCCTCCTGTCTCTGCCTCCTGAGTGCTGGGATTACAGGCGTGAGGCACCACATCCGGCATTGTGGTAGGCGGTGTTGATTGTTGGTGGGCGTGTCTCCACGCCCGGCATTATATGTGGTTACCAGGGATCTAACTCAGGATCTTGCGCTTGGGAGGCAGGCGCCGGAACCACTGAGCTAACCCTCCGGCCCTCCAGGACACTTCTTAAAATCTGGAAGCCAGGCTGCAGATGCACTCAATGATAGGTGCTTTCTAGCACTCATGAGGCTCTGGATTTGATTTCCAAAGCACACAGAGGCACATACAAGTCACATATGAACACTACAGTATCTTCTCATTAGAACAGTGTTCTATCAAAACAGTTTATGCAAGTGTTGCTGTAACAGAATATGTGAGACTGGGAATATTATTTTTAAAAATATTTCTCAATAGTTCTGGAAGATAGAAAATCCAAAATCAAGGAGAAGCTCTGTTGTATGGGGAGGCTCTATGCTTCAGCACTCAGGAAAGCTACATCTTTACATAGCAGAAGGCAGAGGGGCAAGCTACAGAATGCTCTGTGGTCTCCTCATAAGGGCCTTAATCCTACCCAAGAAAGAAAGGGCACTCATGACCTAATGACCTCTCAAAGACCAACACTTTAACGTCATTATTCTGGCCATTAAGTTTCAGCACTAAGCTTTGGAGGGGACACATTTAAGTAATAGTAACATGGAACATGGCAGTGACAATTATATATTCCCAGGTCTCTTCACACAAAATGCTCTTGAAACTTGTTTAACTCCTGACTAGTGTGATAATTTGACAAATATATCTGTAAGCAAAATTTAACATTAGAAACTATTACAGACCACCTTAGTTTTAGCCAATCATTTCAGATGGCTACACCTCTTTTCAATCCTGATTCATTCATCCAACCTATTATCTTTAGCTCCTTTCAATGATATACAAATATGATAAGGCTCTTTAACCTGTCAGTGATAAAAATGAGTGAACAGCCATGTCGTATCACAGAAATATCTCTGTCCAAGCTGATTTGATACATTCATCAAATGACTTCAAGTGTCTGTAAGTCAACTTGGCCTAATTTAACCATCCTATTTTATGAAAATATTGTACTATCCAAATCTTTTATAAAGTCAGCTTATTGTATCTACACTAGCAAATTTCTTCTCACAAGTTTTACATTTTTTTTTTGTCAGCCCATGGAGTGTCCAGAGGTCTGCTTATTTTACAGGGAAATCCTTATAAATCATCTTGTCTGGTGAAGAAAGCTCCTAAGTACTAAGATGATCTTTTAATTGTGAAATTCCACTTTTTCTTTTTCTTTTTACAGTAAAAACTATCTGCAAAATAGTAGTCTTTTGGCAACTCTGGAACTGGCCATCATTGTTTAAAGGTCACCAAGCCACTCAAGTCTGAAAGTCATTTATTACTGGAGCATTAACTAGTTGACAGCATATGCTTACTATCGCTTCACCTTCCTTGACTTCCAACTCCCTGGTTCTCACTGTTAGCCTTCTTGCCTGAATTGTAACATTTTCTTCTGACAGCACACTGAAGATCAATCAGAGCATTCCATAGCTCTACCTTGACTCCAGCATCTAATATTATACCATTTGTCCTAAACTGTATGTTTTCATGATATGTTATGGTACTATCTTTACATGCCTCAGTGCATTTTAGGACTCAGCCTCCTCTGTATCACTTTTAGTTTTACACGCTCCTTTTTATTTGAGTATGAGATTTACTTGAACTTATTGTTCAGTGTTTCACTTTGAAAACATTTGTATATTTCATTTATTCAGTATTTTACTTATTTATATGCAGTTCATCAAACTAGAACAAAGGATATAATAAAGCCTAAGATTTAGTCCCACCCTTCGAAGAATCCACAGAAAAACATAGATTAGTAGGCAGAAATATATTCTTATATATTATCAAGGTTAAAATAAGTGTTCTGCAAATACAGAACAGAGAAACCACCAGCTCAAGCATAAAATAGCTGGTGAAGTCTTCCTCAAGGAATGACATTTGAATTGAATTCTGGGGACGAGGTCATTAGAACACTGGAAGCATCCCTAGGAAACAACAAAAACATGACAGCATGAAAACACAGCTTCCATAGAAGAGTGGCTGACTTCTTATGGTTGCCATTTAAATTGCACAGAGAATAGCTGCAAACGATTGGCCTAAATATATGCTGTATTAGTTATAGAGAGTCTTCATAATCTGGGCATCTAAGCAAATAATCTCCCTAGCATGCTATGCAGCTACTGGAAGTAGTGATGGAGATGGGTCGTGCCGAGGGCAAAATCCGTAAGGCCTAGAGGAGAGCATGATACCAGCGATATAAACTTAAAACACATGCATTCTTGGAATATGCACTCAAACAAAATAAAATCTACATGTTTTACTATAAAACACAGAAAGATTCAGAGTAAATACGGTAGAACAGCTGTTCATACAGTAGAAGCTAATGGTGGGGAAATGGGAACAAAAGGAGGATTTTATGTACCTGCTTGATGACCCAGAGTGTAATATTTTTCTTCAGGTAACAGGATTTCAAAGTGTACCCAATGGCAGTATCTAGTGTGGTTTTTAAGAAGAAAGTTTGAAAGATACAACCTTGTGGCTATGGTTTTGTCTATAGAGTTGGAGAACATGGATAGAACATGCTCAGTAGTTCTTTAAAAAAAAAGGCTCAACTGCCACACAAGTGAGGTGGGTGTAGAAATTATGGTAATAATGAAAATGTAGGTGAAATCTTAAGAGAAATAATAGTTACAAATAAAAAAGCGTCTTAAGGCTTAAATCTAATACTATGCCAGGATTATTGCTCCTGTATAATGACGGAAGCTACACTAGAATGCCAAGGGTTTCACCAAACTAAAGGTCTGTTCCACTATCTTATAAGTGTGCCAAAAGAAGAGGAATGCGAAATTCAAACAAACCTTCAGTGAGTATGGCTTGGGGATTCAGATCTCTGGATAAATTTATACAAGCCCTAGCACTTCAGATGAATCTTGCATTATACTAAGAACTGCTTCATCTGTACAAACAGACTTTCTGTAGAACTGTAACTGAACACTATAAGCAATGAGCCAACATTTTTAAATTTCATGAAGCTGTAGTGCCAGGTGACAAATGTTTGCTGTGACATGATTTATGCAACACATTCCATCTAGTTATCTTAGAATCAAAGAAATTTTACCAAAGGGTTCTCATTCAGATAAACAGGAGTGATTTCTACCCCAATCACATCTGTGAAAAGTGAAAGACACACATGGCAAGTTCCAGGGCAAGATACTACTAATTAAATTCTCAGAATTCAGGATTGAAAACATGAAACTGGCACACTTACTATTCAATCTGGAAGATACTATTTTTCACTGGTGCCCAAAACGCTAACTAAAATGAAACAGGAACAAAAATAAAATTTAAAAATAATTTTATAGTTTAGATCTAAAATGGATCCCCAAAGCTTCCTGCCTTTGGAACACGGCTAGATGAAAAGAGCACTCTACTCATCAGCGGACAGGTTCAGCAGCTAAATGCGCTTGCAGGAGGTGGTGTCTGGCTGCAGGTGCATCACCGGGCCAAGCCTTTGGAGAGAGTGTCTCCCTTCACATCTCCTACCTTCTCCGCTTCCTGCTTATCCCATCTGGAGCAGTTTTCCTCCACGGTACCCCTCTGCCATCCTGTTTTGCCCTGGAGCGATCTGAATATAGACTGGATCTACAAAAAGCCTGTTCTCCTTTAAATGATGAATGCCACTTATTTTGTATCAGTGACTAGAAGAGTCATTAAGACACATAAGTTATAAGTTAAACAATATACAACATAATTAACAATACTTATATATAACCTTACATTTCCATAGACATGCTATGAGGGCCAGACTTTTGTTCTGCCCCCCCCCCAATCTTTGCAATGGATTCTTTTTCTTCCCAGGCTCATGAGGTATCGCACCAGCTCCTAGGTACCCATCCCCACTATCTCATCCTACTATATTCTTATTCATTCTACTAAGTGTGAGTTGTATTTTGTTAGGGATAACACTGCACAATTTATGTTACCTAAGGAAGGCAATCTATATGAGCTATGGGTGGTGAAATTATGGATGACAGTTCTATACTCAAGGAAAAGCAACTTTTAAAATAACCACATAGTAACATGACAGAGGGGAAAGTTTCATTGAAACGACTTCTCAATTTCAGGAGACAGTTATTTATTAAAGATACCTCATCTGTGATCTTATTCGTTTCCACAATTATTACCTGGCTTACAACTGAGCTTAGAAAGGCACACGTAATCATCATTTTTGTTACAGGTTTGGTAACAAACTAGGCAAAAGAAGGATTAGATCAAAAGAAACTAAAAGTTCTATGAAGTACTAATAAAAGATATTAAATCTACTCTGGCCTCTGGGAACTATATTATATTAAAATGTCAGATGTTCTTATAATGAGATGAAAATTAAGAAGCATGAATTTATTCTGAGAACTTAATGGCTTCAAGTTAAGAACATCCACACTGCTGTATCCTAGTTTACAAGTGTATAAAACTAAGTAATCTGATATTAACATCACATAATAGATTTAACACTGTTAGAAAAAAGTCCTTGTCAATAAAGTAATCATCACTTTGACACTTCCCTGGCTTCCCAAACCTTGTATATTTATCAAAAGAAAAAAGCCAAAATACAACTTTGAATGCTCCATTTTATTTTTCTCAGGATTAAACTTGAAGTTCACAAGCTGAAGTTTTCATGGAACATTTTGCATGTCACTTGGTCACTGCACTCTTAGACACCTTCACTGACATAGGATTCCACAGTACTTCCAACAGATAGTATCTTACTGCTCTTCTCCCCCTACAGTGAGGAGGAATGCTAAGGAATAAAATTCTCAAACAATACTTTGCACTGTTAACTACTTAAGAGACACTAATTATGAGCTAGGTGTGGTGGTGCATGCTTGTAACCCCGGCACCAAGGTCTAGGCTACATGGAGAGTTGCAGCCTGAACTAATACAAGGCCCTGGAGAGAGACAGAGGGACAGAGAGAAGGAGGGAGGGAGGGAGGCAAGAAGGGCGGGCGGGAGGGAGATGACAGAGACAGAGAGAATAACTGTAAAGCATATATGCCTACTTTCAAAAAAAAGTTACAACATTTACTATTCCCTTGCCATTTCCAAATAAAAATACTTCTATTTCTACAGTGGGATAAGATGATACTTTCTTAGGTGACAACTTAATCTACTTAACAAACAATATAATTTTACTATATGTGAAACAAGAATTACAAATATCTTCCAATAGCATTTCTATCATCTTCTTACTTTGATATACTGAATGTTCTCACAATTTTACTTGTTAGATGACAAGTTTATTTATCAACACTTTTTAGTGTTACAACATCCATCCGTGCGATTATTTTCTCCTGTTAACATTTGTTTAAAATATACATTATAGTAGTAGTTCCATTGCTGCTTTAACAAATTTGTAACTTGCCTTTTTTGTTATTCTACAGAGTAAATGAATGCAAATAAAACTCAAGAAGTGAGACACTTCACAAAATATCATATAAAATATTAGCAACACACTTAATGATTGTTATAGCTTTTAACTCAGATTACATCATGTAACTGGTATTTGTTGCAAAGTATGCATTTAGCAAATCTACACAGGAGAGAAAATTCAAGTTCATGAATGTTCTAAAAAGGAAATGAAAACAGGAGCTATTTAAACAACTTAAGAAATCCTCTTCATGACTGAAATTTTGCAGGTACTTCAAAAATTTCACTAATCTAATAAATGTTATATAGCATTTATCAAATTACAAATATACTAAGAAATTTATAAGGCATAAAGTTTCTCATTAGATGGTTTACACTCAAAAATTAGATATAAACAAACCAAAAATAGAAAACATTTATAGAGCTTTTGTTAAAGTTAAAATTCCATATACTTAAATTCCATATTCATAAGAGAACATTTTTCATACCAAAAAATAAACTGAGTTTTATGTTTATTACCCAATAATTTACCATTTTTACATATTTAATCCACTTTCCCACCCCTTTAAAGCAATTTCAACAAATACTACCTTCAACAATAAGCAGAATTTGTCATTCTTGCTCTAAAGTTTTTCAATGTGATATGGATACAGATATGAGAGTTCTAAGAACAACATGTAAAATGTGATTCAATGAAGTTGTTAAACTGGTGACTAAGCAATTGGAATAGCTGTACCAGTCTTCAGATCTAAAAAGGACACAATTCAAGAACTACTGTAGTTTCAAGAAATAGTCTCTTGCTGGAAAAAAGTATGATTAGAACAATATTCTTGTACTAGATCAAAATCTCTTTATTCAGAGCAACATAAAAATTACCACTGATAAATCTGTTGATATGTGAACAAAATGTGGCTTAAAGAGAATGTATAAAAAGCTGCAGAAAATATTTAAATCAACAAAAAGGCAAGCATTAACATCTCCATGAAATATATTTTCATAATTCTGTTTCTATATTATATTTGTAATTAAAGTCTAAATTTTTAACTTGCCTATCAATTTTTACAAATACCTTTATATGCTCACTTGCATGAGATATTTTGCTTTCTGTTATAGTTTTATTTTTATTTTTAGATTTGAATCTATATTAAAACATTTTATATACAAATCATGATTTGATTTTTGATATAATCATTTACAGAACATCTAAAAGGTAGAATATACCCTTTACCACATATTAAAATATTTATTTCAGTCATAAGAAAGAAGAGTGCCACAAGTAAACTTTTTAATTTAAAAGTTAATATTTACTCTTCCTGCTAATAAGAGGGGGAGTATTACTCAGCTCATTTTTCAAAGAGTAGCATTAATCTGATTTAAGAAAAAAAAACATGACAAATATATTAAAATAAAATGTACTGTAGACAAATATCACTCCAGAAAGACAGAAAAGTATGTGGTAAATGTACCAAAGAATCACATGAAGCAATATGAAAGAAAGAAAGAAAGAAAAAGAAAGAAAGAAAGAAAGAAAGAAAGAAAGAAAGAAAGAAAGAAAGAAAGAAAAAAGAAAGAAAGAAAGAAAGAAAGAAAGAAAGAAAGAAAGAAAGAAAGAAAGAAAGAAAGAAAGAAAGAAAGAGAGAGAGAGAAAGAGAGAGAGAGAAAGAGAGAGGGAGGGAGGGAGGGAGGGAAGGAAGAGAGAAGGATGATCCCAGTATTCAAGGCTGGTTTATCACTCAATGAAAAGTGTACTGGTTTCTCAACTTCACTCAGATTAGAGAAGAAATAATAGGAAAGACAGAGTTTTTGTTAAATTAGTTGAATTCTTTATATATGTTGGATAGAGTTCTTTTGTTAGGAGATGCGTCTTGCTTCACTTACTTGTTTTAAGGCAGAAACTCACTATTTTCCCCCAGGTTAGCCTCTAAATCCTATGCTCCTATAATCTTCCTGTCTCAACCTCCTGAATACCTAGAACAACAGGCATACTATCTGGCTATGATCCCAATCTTAATTGTAATGGTGGTACAGGAGTCTATACCTTTGTCAAAACTCATTAAATTCTACAGTTAAAATTGGTGAATTATACCACAAATTAATTATACCATATAAAACCAACTAAAATTTAAAAGTAAGCAAATATATTGAAAACATACATTAATGAGTCTAATAACTATCCAAGAAATAGTTCAATTTGTTTCGTTTGAATAAGTAGTAATACAAGTACTTTTTTACAGTTAAAAATGTGTTAGTGGAAAAGTCTCTCTCTTACCTCTATTAAGCCTCTTTTTACTTAATTTATTTTCACAAAGGAAACTACTGGCATGAAGGAGGATCTGCTCATTAACAAAGGTATGAACATTTCAGAGGAGTGATTTAGTAAAACAGCAGAATTACTAACTGAAAATATCGTGTCCTTCTCTTCCAGAGGGAAACTTTCCCCGAAGTATTTATAATTCTGTACTCTTTCGAATCGGTGTTATCAGTGATTTGTCAGCATCTTCATGCTTCTAACACTTTGCTGATCCTCCTTCTAAATCCTACACAAATGTAAGTAAACCATTTCTTAACAATGTTAATTGTAAAATCAATGAATTAATCCTTAAGCATTACAAAGCTACAATTTCCATTCTCTAGCAGACTATGGTACACAGAGTAGTATACAAACAGGGCATTAATACTAACAAATCAAGACATAATATATTGCAAAAGAGGAGTGGTGAGTTTTAAGCATTGCTTGCAGGAGAAAAAAGCAAAAGTGGACTAGAAGAAGACATGAGGTAGTTGAATACTCTTGAGTAACAGGACTTTATATAGATGGATGATAACACTGATACCAGGGAAAATGACAAAATAATAACGAAGGTGTAGCAGTGTGAATGTTATTTTGAATGGAAAAATAATTAAGCTAAATTGGAAGATTAGAAAGCAGAGTAAAATGCTGGAAAGATAGGATCATTTACATAAGAGGCATTCAGTGAGTACTTTAGTGTCAGGCATAATAAAAGAAGCTGCGTGAAAAGACACACTAGACTTGGAAATTTGGAGGGTTTATTCTGTAGCAGAAAAAAGTACCTGGTTATAAAGAGTTCGTGGCAGTTTCAAATACAGTATCTCAACTATCTTGACAACAAATGATTATATAGAACGGGGAAGCACAGACTGAGAGGCATATCTGTATGTTTAAAGTCAAGGACCAGGAAAAAAACCCTTACCTTCTTACCCTGTGCCAGGGCACCTTTTCTTAACCTATTGTCTATACTATTCACCACTTTTCATTTTCTTCAGCAAACAATGCATTTTTTTTTTAAATTTCAGGCTGTGATAAAACCAGGGCTGCATCTGGCCATGTAATATAGGTTGAATTAGAAAGCAAATAACATGGAAGGGAATCTATAAATGATAGGGATAGTGGTAGCAGTGGGAAGGAATGTGAGATATTGCATAAAAAATTCATCCAGAAAGTATCTAGATTAGTAGAGCCACTGATAAAATGAAAATGCCAAAAAATGGATTTATTATTATTGAGGAAATCACCCACTATGGTCCAATTATTCCCCAAACATAAAACTGTTCGATTATACCTTATAAAAACCTCTAATTATAAAAACATAATTAGCCAAACTTTATTATCATTCTTGGATATTTTGAGTCACTTGTAACTGTCTTTCTAGATTTAAAATCTAGATACTGCTCCCCCTTACACCCTCAAAGGTATCTATATTCAGGAAGCCCAATACAAATTCATGCCCACTATCTGGAAATCTCTAAAGTAGTTGGCACATTAAATAATTAAATGCATTTAGTTAAATTTATTATGAAGTCAAAGCTTGCTTGCAAAGGATCAGGACTGTCACACAGTCAATAACAAGAAAATAACTTTGGATCTCACAGAGAGATTTTTAACAGAAAAAGCATCTCTAAACTTACAAAAGGGGTTAATCTTAGGACTTACAGATTATTTCTCAACAGAGTGCTATAGTCACAAATTATTACAGCATTCTAAAGAATCCCATGCATGTATATTTATTGATGAAAATACTAACTGTCCTTTGATAACTGTAAACTGAGGCAGTCAACAGATGAATTAGACTTTTCAAAGGCAACAACAAACAGTTAAGAAAGACCAAAGAAGAGACAACCCAGCCATGTACAAAGGTAAGAACAGAGGTTAATGCTGCTCTTCACAATGGCCAGCAGAGGCTGCCGGTGTACAAGAGCAGACAGGGCTCCCTCCCCACTCCCACAGACACAGAACTGCCACCAAAGAAAGAAGCATTTCTATGACACAACATGAAGTCAGGCATTGTGGGCTCATCATAGAGTATTATTTAACAGCAATGACCAAGTATCTTTTCCAGTGTAGTTTCTGACTGTGTGTTATAGGAACAAAGAATAGAAGTATATTTTGAATATTTTTATGAAGATTACATTTTGTGGGTATAGAACCACTGAGCCTTCTAGAAACAGTTTCTGGTGGCTCACGCCTGTAATCCCAGCACTCGGGAGGCAAAGTCAGGAGACTTGCTAAGTTCGAGGCTTGCCTGGGTTAGAGTGAGCTCAGAGCCAGCCTGAACTACAAAGCGAGACCCTGTCTCAAAAAAAAGAAAAAAAAGTTTTCAGCAGGCATATAAATATAGGTTTAAAAAGAACTGAGATATGTTATGCAGAAGTACCAACTTCCCACAAGAATATAATCACATGCTACAAATATGTTGTAATAAAACATAGTTCAATTTATGGTCTTCAAATCTTTGCTTGAAAAGATTAAGATTAATTGGCCTCTTTCTATCCAGTGAGTCACTTACGGTTGAAGGAAATTTTCAGTTACTTAGTAAAAGGTCTTGATTACATCTGCAATTTGGAAGCATCAATTTTTTTTTTTTTTTTTTTTTTTTTGCTTTTGAGACAGGGTCTTGCTTTGTAGTTCAGGCTGGCCCTGAGCTCGCTATGGTGCCCAGGCAAGCCGCCGCGAACTCAGCAATCCTCCTGTCCCTGCCTCCCGAGTGCTGGGATGACAGGCGTGAGCCACCACATCCGGCACTGTGGTATGCATTGTTGATTGTTGGTGGGCGTGTCTCCATGCCCAGCATTATATGTGGTTACCGGGGATCAAACTCAGGACCTTGCGCTTGTGAGGCAGGTGCCAGAACCACTGAACTAACCTTC
>PVIC010017812.1:0-32308 GCA_004025085.1 Thryonomys swinderianus
TGCCCCACATGACCACATACCCAGGGCTACCACGGCTTCATGCCTGTCTGTGGCTCCCAGGGACTGACTGCTTTCAGAAACCCTAGGGTAGAATTGGAAAAACATTTATAAAATGTGTAATGATATTATCTTCAATTAGTTGAAAAGACATTAATTAAACAGAACTATGCTAAAATTTCTCCTTTTCCAGCTACTTGTCATCTCTACCCCTTTGTCCTAGACTTTCCTGTCTCCTGCCTCCATCCTCTCTGTCTTTTCTTACCCAGCACCTATTCCTGATACCAGAGGTATGGCCAGTTCCAGGAACAATAAAACTGATTTCCTCCCACTGAAAGGTGACTCTGGAGATCGGATTAGCTTTGCCTGTGGGCATCACCACAGTGATCTATATCTAGATTTTGCCCCCAAAGGGATATTTGATCTGCTCATGGCCCCAGATGCTTACCGCATTCCACCTATACAGGAACGACCTCCGCCTTTTCATTAACTTTTTTTTATCATTGAAACCTATTGAAATCAGGCAACAAGATAAAGTCTAGTTTCAAAAAACTGCTGGTTCAACTTGCTGTTATATAGACTTACACATGCTCATGGTGGCAGCCCCAAATGACTTTACAACTTTTTGGGAAGTACAAAACTTGAACAAGTATTTTACTCCCCAAGTTACATGCTTGTCTGGAAAATGACCCTTTCCAAACTGAGCTCCTTCACCCTCAAACTCATCCTCAACAAGGACAGTCAGTTCTGAATAGAGTTTGGGTGCCAGCAAAAGGGGGAAATGAAAAGCCCAAGCTAAACAAAACTAAAATAAATTTCCATTCAAGATCTGAATCTCTGTGGCTTTATAAGTTACTCCATTATCCTACAGAGATTTATGTTTTAAAATAAAGGAGATAAATCAACAGGCATAGGAAGGCTGTCTCATCGGAGCTCTTAATTCCAAACCAGCGTTTCCAGTAACACATTAGAAGCCAGCAGGAAGAGAGAAGAGGTGAAATGTGGGATTCCATAATGTTGTCCCTAAATAGAATATTCTTTGCTACTGGCAGGAAGCACCTGAGAAATTATTTACTTTTGAAATTGAGAAATAAAATTATTTTTGAAATAAGAGAAAAATAAACTGGCTTCTAAGTTCTGGTGACTTTAACATTTACACACAATTTTTTTTATAATCTGTATACTGATGATAATGATTTTAGTTTAATAAGGCATTTAAATGTAAGGAAAATGCACATAACGTCGAGATAGAAAGTTGAGATAGAACATTTCAGTTTTAACTGAGTCCTTTTCCTACTTCAACGGATGCAGACCTCATTATTACAGTACTTTCATTTTTACAGCTCTTTACATATTCTGTGGAGAACCTTGAAAGTGAAACAAAGAGGTTTCTTAACTACTAAAGTTTCTACTGCCCAATCTTTTAATTTTCTGAATCCATTAAGACTTCTGATATTCTTTCCCCTATATATCCTTTAATTAACCATTTATCAGTGAAGTTAATAGGATCTTACCGTTTTTACTTTTCATAAGAAAAAAATATCCTGGCTC
Source organism: Thryonomys swinderianus (assembly GCA_004025085.1). Classification (NCBI taxonomy): domain Eukaryota; kingdom Metazoa; phylum Chordata; class Mammalia; order Rodentia; family Thryonomyidae; genus Thryonomys; species Thryonomys swinderianus. The sequence continues at coordinate 1,549 of PVIC010017812.1, forward strand.
CTTATATAGTTCTTATTTCTTTAGATCTAGTTCTTCTTTTCCCCTTGAGGAGCGAACATGAAATTAATTTATGACAGAGAACTCTGTTATTCTAACAGCTGATAAAACGAACACATATTTACCCACCGAACCAGAAAGAATATGGAAGGAGTCAGGAAGGGAATAGCAGCTCCTGAACACTGGAAGAGAAGGATCTGAATTTGCATGTCATTGATCTTTGAGTTTTAAGTAAGAAGTAAACAAAAATTTTATGGTTATATAACCAGTAACTTGAAGCAAGTTTTACTACATTTTGTTCACATGTCAAATTGAATAATTGATAGCAACACAGGGTACCAATTCTTCTGGTTTGCAATACTTTGGAGGGAGGGATTTATTGAGACTTCTTTTATTGCCTCAGCTTTATTAGTTTTGCACAATTTGTGATTGGCATTTTAGTTAGGTTTATGAGAGTCCTTAAAATCTTGTCAAAATGAAACAAGCTCTCTCTGTCACGGGAATTGCCGATTTCAAAGTCTTTGCGAGGGACTGAGTCGGTTTTGCCTTTGGGATCTTACTCGTTGCTGAAAATAAAATCCGTTCAACTTTCTTTTTTCACAACAGTCATTTATTTCGGTGAGTTCCAAAGCCGGAGAGTTAACTTTAGGAAATGCTTCACATATTTTAACTAATTTTGTGATTTAGTTTAAAAAATGAATTCCATTTTCAATTCTCCTCCTTTCAGCTACCTGATTCAGACATTTCTGAAGCGTGTTGCAGACCCTGTCACTGTGACTTCAGCCGAGGGATCGATTCTTTCGACTGTTCCTTGTCCAGATTTCAGAATTCCAAGTGGGTTTGTTGTCAACTCTAATGGACCTTTTGGGAAATTAATTGAGTCTCACATTTCTTGCCTGCGCGTGCCCCCCGCCGGAATGCTTCTCCTCGGCCAACAGAAAGTGGAGCCTGCTTCTTCTCTCCCAGATTAAAGCTGGTTCCACTCGCTTTAAATTCAGTTGGTCTAGGACCAAAAGAAATGAAGTGCCATCTTCTTTTCCTTCTAAATTTTAAACAAACACAACACAGCCTTGCTCTCGTCTTGGGCGCTCCCAGGATCCAGCTATTTTTGATTCTGCGTGGGCGTCATCGAATGGTGTCTGTGTTCTTCGGGGACTTGATTTGTGATCAGACCTTCCTTGCAGTTTAAAGGGTTCCACAAATGGAGTGAGCCATTTTATTTCACTTTACTTCCATTTCTTTATGTGTCCTTTTATCTTTTTTTTTTTTTTTTAAAGTAGACTGTGGTTCTGGCAGCCACTTTCCAGCAGCAAGTAGGCGACGCAGTCACTCATGGCGACAGTGCCGGCCTCGGGCTCAGCCCGCCTCGCTCGACTCACACTCTGCAGCCTTTGCCGCCACGCAGCACAGAAACCTGCATGCACGCTGGGGCCGCATCTCACACACAACAGGGCTCCCCCGCGAACCGCAGGCTCACTGCGTACAGTAGAAGGCTGTGCTTTGATTTTTTTCCCACTGAGCTCTTGCCATGTGCCGTGAGCGCTTCATGTATATCATTTGATTTAACAGCATGTCTGGTGTTACGTCACAGCACCCGTTACGTCACAGCACCAGTTTCACAGCACATGGGGACACTGAGCCTCCAAAGAGGTTGGAATGGAAAGCTGTCCCTTTATTGTGTGGCAGGGCTGGGATTTGAACCCAGGTCATCTTACTTTAATATCTGATTTAATCTGTAATAGCCAGGATTTTCAGCAATCCTATGCACCTCAGGTTTCTGTTGAGGAAGTTATTCTTTTTTTTTTTTTTGAGACAGGGTCTCGCTTTGCAGTTCAGGCTAGCCATGAGCTCACTATGTAGCCCAGGCAAGCCTCGAACTCAGCAATCCTCCTGCCTCTGCCTCCCGAGTGCTGGGATTACAGGCGTGAGCCACCACGCCCGGCGGGGAAGTTATTCTTATAGAAGCTTTAGGAAGAGATGCCGAGGGACTTCAGCCTATGCATTTATGGTTTGATTGTTCAAAGGAAAGTTCAGGTTCTGCGGGCTCCCTGCTAGCCCCATACACCACCTGCTACAAGTTGCTTTCTTGGGGGACCTCCTTTATCTCATCTGTGAACCAGGAACATTATTTTAGGTGAACTACATCTCTTTTTATAATTTAAAAAATATATATTGACAGTGGAGTACTACTCTGTCATCAAGAAGGATAAACTTGAGTCATCTGTAGGAAAATGGACATAGCTTGAGACTAATATTAACTGAAATAAATCAACATTCAAGCTTAAAAATCACATGATTTATTTTATATGACAAACCCAAAATATAAATAAAGTGCAAAGTAAAGGCTAGATAATAGGAAATAGAAGATAACTGTTTTGCTAATGGGGGAACTGAGGCGGGGAGAGAAGGGAAGGGAGTGATAAAAGAATTAAGTGGTATTAAGTACAGATACCATCTCCCCTTGAGGAAAGAGATCATTACGTACTACAAATGTACTAAGAGAACATAAAAACTGAAAAAATAAATTTAAAAAATTAATGATAGCTCTCACAGGAAATTCGAAAATACCACAGAGGGCCAGAATCATCTTCATCCAGGTCCCTGGTGATGACATCTTAGGAAACTGGCCCAACCAATCAAATCTGGACGCGGACAGCATGTACATACAAGCACCTTCTGCACCATCTTGCGTGAGAGTGGAGCCCAGGACCCAGGACCACCTGCTGGGATCTCACACTACACTGACAGTCATGCCCTCCTCCCTGACCTCTGACTCCTCCTTCTTCGTGTTGGTAATTTTGTCATTTCACATCTATCTTTGAAAAAAAAAATTGTGGTTTTTATTATGAAATATCTCAACCAGATTTAGGGCTTGCTGTTGGATTTCCTTCACAGATTCATTTGAAGGCCTCATGCTCGCCTCTCATCTTATTGACCTAGGGACAAACTCTCCCCCAAATTACCGCCTATCCTTCCTGTCCAGGATTTCATCTTTTACTCCATCACTGGTGTCTTGCATAAATAAATCAACCAATGTTTAGATGGGCACCTACTATGTGAAAGGTCTACTATGTGACAAAGTTCTGTTTCATATGTAATGAATAAGGTAAAACCCTTGTCCTAGATATACCAATACGTGAATGAATGGCATGTCTGTAGTCACACCTGTGACTGTGTAAACTGACAAGACAGACAAAACAGATTCTCCTCCAGGCTGATAGAAGGGGGGACAGGAGTTGGCAGGGTGGTGAGGAAGGGCTGTGGTGAAAATACTCTTTCAAGTAAACCTGAGCCAGGTGTTGGTATCCTACCCCAGACCTGTGTAGGCTGTCTACAGGAAGAGGGCAGTTTGACTGGCACAGTGCAGGCACCTGGGTGGAGGCTGCGGGTGAAGTCAGAGGATGGGAAGTAAGGGTGGGGAAATCGGAAATAGCCAGGACACAGTCTAAGGGCTCTGCGTGGTGATGCACACCTGTAACCGCAGCACTCTGGGAGGCTGAGGCATGAGGACCACAAATTCCAGCCCAGCCTGGGCAACTTAGCAACATATGTCTCAGAAATTAAAAAATTAAAACGAGCAAAAAAGGTGGTGGTGGGGGGACTGGGGATTTAGCTCAAATGGTACCACACCTGCCTTGGAAGCACAAGGGACTGAGTTCAGTACCTAGTACTGGCAAAAACAAAAGAGGTGAAGCAGAGGATGTAGCTCAGTGGGAAGGCCCTGGACCACAAATCCCCAGTACCCCAAGGAAGAAAACCGGGTCTTATTAAGGATTCAGAAGGAATCCAAAGGCAGGGAAGGGCATATTCACATGGAGGTAGTGGGCGGAATGGGCTGTTTCTGTTTCCAAGGGAGGATGTCAGTGTAGGCGGGGGGAAGGGTGGCGCTTTCTAGAAGATGTGGGGCTTTAGTGTCATCCTGTCTTCCTGCAATGTGCCTTTATTTATTTTTAAATTGATTTTATTGGTGCATTTTATATGCACATTATGATCATAATCAACATTGAGAATTTCTACTAGTACATGACATGACTTACTTCTCAATAATTTTTTCCCATTCCCCTGCCCCTACAACCCCCACCCCCTATATACATAAACCTTGTTTCCTTTTTTAATTATTTTATGTATTTATTTATTTTTGAGACAGGCTCTCGCTTTGTAGTTCAGGCTGGCCCTGAGCTCACTATGTAGCCCAGGCAAGCCTGGAACTTAGCAATCCTCCTGTCTCTGCCTCCCGAGTGCTGGGATTACAGGTGTGAGCCACCACACCTGGCACTGTGGTATGTGGTACTGATTGCTGGTGGGCATGAGTCACTAGGCCCAGCATTGTATGTGATTACTGGGACTGAACTCAGGGCCTTGCACTTGCGAGGCAGGTGCTAGAACCACTGAGCTAAATCTCCAGCCCATCCTTTTTTATTTTATTTTATTTGTTTTTGAGATAGGATCTCGCTTTATAGTTCAGGTTGGCCCTAAGCTCACTATGTAGCCCAGGCAAGCCTTGAACTCAGCAATCCTCCTGTCTCTGCCTCCCAAGTGCTGGGATTACAGGCGTGAGCCACCACACCCGGCACTGTGGTATGTGGTATTGATTGCTGGTGGGCGTGAGTCTCCACGCCCAGCATTGTATGTGGTTACTAGGGATGAACTCAGGACCTTGAGTTTATGAGGCAGGCACCGGAACCACTGAGCTATCCCTCTGGCCCCTCCTTTTTTATTTTTACTAGCAGATTTTTTCTTTGCCTTTTTTACTTACTCCTAACCCTCCTTTTCCCTTTGAATATTTTCTTACTATTTCACAATACTTATCATACGTTTTAGAACTCATTTACACCTTCATTTCCTCATACGAGAGAAAAGATACAGTATGTACACATCTGTGTCCTGTTTATTTCACTTATGAGTATGTCCTCAGGGTACATCCACTTGAGTATAAATGACTGAAATGTATCATTCTTTATGGTGGAGTAATACTCTATTTTATAAAAAACACCACATCTTTATGCAGTCTCCTATTAATAGGTCTTTGGACTGTTTCCAAGATTTAGCTATCACAAACTGAGCTGCTATAAACATGGGTGCACATAACAATTTGCCTTTAGAATTCAGCTTTGTGTCTCAAAATTTGCTTTACTGGTGCCCTCCCTGCCCACTTTTTATCAAGACTGGGGATCAAACTCCAGCTCTTGTGTTTTCAAGGTAGATGCGGTACCACCTGAGCTAAATATTTGGCCGTACTGATGCTCTTTTGAGTAGATGTTAAAAATGTGTAACTTTGTGCTTCTATACACCATTCTACCCAAAGCACCCTTGCATATGAATCCATGTGGGTAGATGTGCCGAGTTTCTCTGGGATATACATCTAGCAGCAGAACTGCCAGGGTCTTTTCAATGTGGCCACAATCAGTTTTCACAGACAGTACAAAATTCTATCCAATTTATGGTTTCTGACAATACATGAAAATTTCTACTCCCCACATTCTCAGCAGTTAGAATTACAGTTTTAGCCACTGTCAGTCTGATTGGTATGAAATTGTGTGCTTTTTTTTTTTTTTTTTTTTTTTGAGACAGGGTCTTGCTTTGTAGTTTAGGTTGGCTCTGAACTCATAATGTAGCCCAGGCAAGTCTCAAACTCGGCAATCCTCCTGCCTCTGCCTCCTGAATACTGGGATTACAGGCATGAGCCACCACACCCAGCATTGTGCTATGTAGTTACTGGGGATCGAACTTGGAACCTTGCCAGGCAGGCACCAGAGCTACTGAACTAAATCCTGGCCCATCATATGCTACTTTTAAGTTTGTATTTCCTGCTGCATGTGGAGGAACATCCCTGTAAAGCCAGTGCTAGAGAGGCTGAGCAGAAGGATCACCATGAGTTTGAGACTAAACTGAGCTACATAGTGAGTTCAAATTCTGAGTTAATTATTTAGTGATGCTTTGTCTCAAAAAAACAAACAACAGGATTGCTGAGTTCAAGGCTTGCCTGGGCTACATAGTGAGCTGAGGGCCAGCCTGAACTACAAAGCGAGACCCTGTCTCAAAACAAAACAAAACAAAACCAACAAAAAAGCGTTTTTTTTTTTTCTTGCATTTCCTGGTTACTAATTCCTTGCTTCTATCCCATGTTCACTTTTCTGTAGAACGTTTTTCCTTAATGATTTGTAGGATTTTATATTTAATACATTCTTTGTTGGAGTTTATGCATTTATATACACATTAAAGATATTTTGTTAAGGGTTTGTGCACTAAAACAGTGTCTTCTAATTTTTAGTTTGTCTTTTCACTTTTAAAACTGAACTTAAAATTTCACTGTAGTTTGATTTACCAAATTATCTTTTTTTCTACCTTGAAGTTGCAATAATATTTAAGTTTTGTTTTTCTATTTTAGCTATAATACTGCCCCATTAATTTTGTAAATGAAGTAAAGTATATATATTTTTTTCATTTTTACTCATTTGTATTTACTTTTTGCTTTTCCAAGACAAATGGATCCATCACCAATTCCTGAGTAGTTTTTCCTACTGATTCTTTTTTTTTTTTTTTCTTGAGACAGGGTCTCACCTTTTAGTTCAGGCTGGCCCTAAGCTCACTATGTAGCCCAGGCAAGCCTCGAACTCAGCAATCCTCCTGTTTCTGCCTCCTGAGTACTGGGATTACAGGCATGAGCCACCATGCCCGGCTCTTTTCTTTTTTTTCTTTTTTCTGAGACAGGGTCCTGCTTTGTAGTTCAGGGTGGCCCTGAGCTCACTATGTAGCCCAGGCAAGCCTCGAACTCAGCAATCCTCCTGCCTCTGCCTTCTGAGTGCTGGGATTACAGGCATGAGCCACCATGCCCAGCACTGTGGTATGTGGTATTGATTGTTGGTGGGAGTCACCACGCCCAGCATTGTATGTGATTACTGGGATCTTACTCAGGACCTTGCGTTTGTGAGGCAGGCTCCAAACCACTGAGCTAAATTTTCAGCCCCTCCTACTGATTCTTAACGTTTGTTCTGTATTTGTCTGTTTTGGGCTCTTTCTTCTGTCCTGCTGTTGTATTTTTCATCTCTATATATAAGCAATTCTTTTGTAATTAAGAAAGCTTCATAATGACCCCTGTTACCTAGTGTGGTAGATTGTCTTTCTTTTCCCTGTGGTATCTTGGTCATTTTTAGTTCTTTATTCTCTGTATTAACTTAAAGTTTTATTTGTCAAATGCTACAGAGGGAGATGTATAGATTTGAGTAGTAATCACAATGTATTTATAGATTAATTTGGAAAGAATTGTCATCTTTGCGTCTTCCGCTTCATGAACCTTTGTTTATTTATGTTTTTATATGATTCAATCAAATTTCACTCTGTAACTATCTTATATTTCCTTTGTAAGATCTGTTTCTGAATCCTCTAAAGCTTTTGTTGCTATTGTTAATGGAATGCTTTTTCAAAAATTCATACCTTTTATTAGTTTTCTGTGGCTATATGGGGTCCATGTGATTTTTGGATATTCATTTGTATCTTCTAACCTTATTGAGCTCTTACCTAATTCTTATAGTTTCTCTGAAGAGTCTTTGGATTAAAAAAAAATGTACACAGTCATATTACCTGCAAGTATCTTAGTTCTTTCAAAAACCCAGTACTTAATCTTTGTAAATCCCAAGATTCTATTCAGTGCTTTTGTATATATGTGTGGGGGTAAAAATTGGCACAGATACTCATTCTTATATGTTAGACAATGCGTTGATACATCGTGTAATAACCTTTCTTTATTCCCACTTCCTATTCCCTTCCCTGTTGATTTTACTAGAACACTGTCACCAAAAAATTGATAACAGCGCTGGGGATTTAGCTCAAGTGGTACCGCGCCAATCTTGGATGCACAAGGGCTAGAGTTTGATCCCTGGTACCAGAAAAAAAAAAGATTGAAAAATATTGATAATGGAAGTTTAAAAATATGTAATAAAAATCTATGAGATAAGAGGCTATATTACTCACTGGCCCAGCTGTGGCTGCACAGTCGCTGGCAGTGATAGACACATCATATACCTACATCAATCACATGACATGGGCAAGAAGACGTGGAGAAAGGAAACTCAGTCTTTGGTACCTGTAACAGAAACACAGCCATGTATGGGGTGTGTGTATGAAATCATGTGTGTCATACAACACACTGGCCTGAAAGCACGCTTCTTACAAATGAAAAATCAAACCCCAGAAGTAGATCCAGTTTCTAATGAAAGTTTGAAGGTACCTGGCCGGTCCGGAAGAGTCTGGGACATCACGTCAGAAGAACACTTCCTCTTTCCTTGGCCTTTCCAACAAGGGGTGTTTGCAGACTCTGTGGCTTCCAGCATCCATTACAGTGAGCCTGGGCCGCAGAGGGCTCCATACCACCCAGATCCTGGGCCAGAGTGGGAGTCCAGAACCTTGAAATCCACCACGGTGCTCAGTGATGATGGAGAGGAAGTGCAGGAAGTCAGTGAACTCACAACTTACACACAAGACCTTTCCAGAGAGGCCATTACCAGACTGTTCTATCCACCACTGACAAAGCTTCCTGGTCACAGACCAAGGCATACTGGTTCTTTAGAGTGATAAGAGTAAACACTGTCTCTATTTTTAGTAATTTATTGCTTGCAAAAATAGCTCAAAATCCAGACCTTTGAGTCTCAGCAGCCCTTAGCCCAACAGGGCATCCTGTGGGAACAACAGCCTCACCCAGCTGTGGTCATGCTGACACATGTGAGGGTGCTGTGCTAAGTACCCCATCTGCATTGTCTTCTTTCAGACCTGCATGTGGTAGCCATTATTAGCATCCCTGGCTTTTAGATGAGAAAACCAAGGCTCAGAAAGGTCAGGCCACCTGCCCAGAGTGACAAAGACCTTCAGAAGCAGAGCCTGGGACTGGGTCTAGGCCTCCAGCCCGATACCACCGTAGTTCATGGTTCCAGCTGCTTCTCTTTCCCGTGTTTCCAGGTCTTTTCGCAGGGTTGGTGGAGAGATATTTATTTCCTGTGGTCAGATCCAGTTCCTCAGAGAACTTCAGTTGCTTGAATTGATTTCCAATTCAAAAATGAAGAGTTTATAATCACTTATTTATTTATTTATTTGAAGAAGCCATTAGATCGACAATTTACCTTTTTCTTCTCATCACGTTCCCCTTTTACAGAGAAACTCAAGCTATTTTTCCAACCCAGTGTTGTTGGGGATGATGCTTGACCATTTAAAGGACGCCTATCAGTTTTGCAGGATATAGTCTTAAGTGGCCAGTAAACCGCCAGAGTATGAGCAAACTCCAGGGGCAAACCAGAGACGTGGTTGCAGTTACTTTAGCAGAAAAGTCAAGTTCAGCATCCTGTGTTTATGGAGAAGACTGGGACCTATTACCTGAGTGACCGCACCTGGAACATTCTATTTGTTTTTTTAATTTTAAATTTTAATTTTTTTTCTTAATACCAGGGATTGAATTCAGGACATTGCACTGAGGCAGGTGCAGTGGGGCTGAGCTATGTCCCTGGCCTTGAAACATCTTCTGATTTGCATAAGTGGCATATAGAAAGCAACAAGTGATGGTTTTGATTGCCGAATAAAAAATGGAGAGAACACCTATGTGGCGACCGTCCCAGAGGGACAGCGCAGGTGCTGGCCATGTCCCCACTGGGGAGTTAGTGCGGACAGCTCTGGGCTCTTCTGGGCAGGTTGGGTGGTGAGAGATGCCCACAGAGCACCTAGGCTGGCCTCAGGGGGTGGCACCTGTGCCAGAAGGGGCAATTTCCAACACGTTTTTCTCTAATTGTGGACTCAGATTCTATGGAAAAGAGTTGACCTTTTGTCATTGTTGCTCTGTCTATGGGAGGAAAGTAGTTGGCATCCTTGCATGAATAAGCCATGTAAAAGAAGTAGGGAAAATTCCTGTTTTTTAAAAACGTGTGTAGTGTGGTGGCTCACACCCAAATCCAAGCTCTTAGGAGGCTGAGGCAGGAGGATCATCATGAGTGGGAGCCAGCCTGAACCACACTGTGAGACCCTGTCTCAAAAAAACTGATATCTTGCCAGGTGTGGTGGCTCACGCCTGTAATCCCAGCACCCGGGAGGCAGAGACAGGAGGATTGCTGAGTTCCAGGCTTGCCTGGGCTACATAGTGAGCTCAGGGCCAGCCTGAACTACAAAGTGAGACCCTGTCTCAAAAAAAAAAAAAAAAGTGATATCTCAATAATCTACATTTTTATTCTACAGACCAAAAGAAAAGATTTATTTTATCTTAAACTATATTTATATACTTGAGTTTTATTGATCATCTATTAAAATTAACTGCACCATAATGAAAGTAGTTTTGCCAGACAGAAGATTTTATAGATATAGTGATAACTACCAGATATTCCATGAGTTCAGTGTTTTAAGTTTAAAAACTGGAGGATACTTCAGAAAGTTAGACTTATGTTTGTAAAGTGATTTGTCACTTACTAATGTAATTAAGTTCAGAATCTTTCTAATTTGGACTTTCCTCCTCTTTAAAGTTGATTGATCACATAGACACGCTAAAATGTTCAGGCAGCACCTAACCATACCTCAACCCACTCTAACCCCAGTGATTTTAATGATTCTATGTGTCAAAAAAAGATTCTTTTCTTTTTTGGGGGAAGGGGTTTGGTTTTGTTTTTTTGAGACAGAGTCTTGCCATGTAACCTAGGCTGGCCTGGAACTCATAGAGAACCTCCTCCCTCAACCTTTTGCTGGAATTACAGGTGTGTACCACCACAGCTGGCTCAAACAGCTTCTCAGTAGTTCTTTTAAATTCTCTTATGTTTAACATTATATATATATATATGATATATATATCATATATATAATGTATATATATGATATATATTGTACATATCATATATAATTATATATAATATATATGATGCACATATATATGTATACATATACACACACATATATATGTATATATATGTATATATATATATATATATACATATATATGTGACGCATTTCAAATACCCAGAAAGTACAGAGACTAAGTGTTAAGTGCCACAGCCACCAAGATTTAACAAGGATGGGCCAGAGATTTAGCTCAGTGGTTCTGGCGCCTGCCTCACAAGCCCAAGGTCCCTGGTTTGATCTCCGGTGACCACATACAATAATACCAGGTGTGGTGACTCACACCCACCAGCAATCAGTACCACACACCACAGTGCTGGGTGTGGTGGCTCACGCCTGTAATTCCAGCACTCAGGAGGCAGAGGCAGGAGGATTGCTGAGTTCAAGGCTTGCCTGGGCTACACAGTGAGCTCAGGGCCAGCCTGAACTACAAAGCAGGACCCTGTCTCAAAAAAAAAAGATTTAACAGGGATGACAGCAGTGACATTGTTTTAACAACTAGCAAATCCCCACCAAAGACAAACAAAGACTAAATTTCCCCCAAAATTGGAAAATTGCAATTTGCAATCAATATATGTAGGGTCAGCAATTACCTGAACCACATTATTTGTTGCCAGTGGATACATGGACTCGGCACACAATAGGGCAGACACTGGACTGTGGTGGAAGGCCTATTATTTGTTGGAACTTGGATGGGTGACACCAGCGGCTTTCACCATATCTGTGGTACTTTGATTTTTTGTTTTGTTTTGTTTTTTGAGACAGGGTCTCGCTTTGTAGTTCAGGCTGGCCCTGAACTCACTGTGTAGTCCAAGTTAGCCTTGAACTCACAGCAATCCTCCTGCCTCTGCCTCCAGAGTGCTGGGATGACAGGTGTGAACCACCACGGCTGGCATTGTGGTGTGTGGTATTGGGGATCGAACTCTGGACCTTGCATTTGCCAGGCAGATGCTGGAACCATTGAGCTAAATCCCCAGCCCTAGTCTTTGTTTTGCATAGCCATATTTGACAGCTATAAAAATTTGTAGTTTTAGCTAGGCGTGGTGCCTCAAGCCTATAATCCCAGCACTCGGGAGGCAGACGCAGGAGGACTGCTGTGAGTTCAAGGCTTGGCTGGGCTACATAGTGAATTCAGAGTCAGCCTGAACTACAAGGCAAGACCTTGCCTCAAAACACTAACAAAAATAAGTAAATAAAATTAGAATTTTATTTTTACAGAGAGAAAAGGAGGCTAGCGAGTGAGAGAGATCAGAGTGTGCCCCAAGTAAATGTATTTATCCTCATTCCAGGAGTGAGGCACAAGTCAGCCATTGGTATCTGAGGAAGAAAGAGATGAAATTACTTGCCGCTGGGCACTCAGCCAGTTCTCTGTGAAGCAGTGAGGTGTGGCTTTGTTTCTGTTCCTGTTCGCATCTGCATCTAGTGCCTGGTTCTAATTCCAGGGCTGACAGGGCAGCAAGGATTGATTGCATCAGGCCCCTTCCAGCGGACGTCCAGGAGGGTGCTCTGTGGCTCGTCCCGTCAGGAGTCACTCCTTGAACATTGAGCAGGGAAATCTGTGACGCCGACTGAACAATGGATGGTACATGTGGGTGTCGTCTAATCAGAACCAGGAACCTGGAGCAGGAAAATGTCATTCTTCAGTTTGATGCAGATCATACCTGGCTTCTGGGGAGGCTAAAAAATGTGTCTTCCTAATCAAGTCAATAAGAAGGAAATGTTTTAATAAAGCATACACTCTCTTTTTATATCTAATATCTTTTTTCTGAGACCAATGTTGAGGCTGTAGACTATCTCATAAAAATTAAAGGTGACAGACTTTCTAGAAAGAATTTTATTTTATGAAGAAAAAAAGTAGCATTAAAACCAGATGTTACTTCTCTAATCATCCAACCACTGGCATCTTCCCATGCAACAAAATTTGGCAGGAGGCTGACCCTTTCCCAGATCACAATTTCCAACAGATGCCATGTGCTGAAAACAAAGTTTAAAAAGGGAAACCTCGTCCCTGAAAGTTCACATCTGATGATTTTTCAAGCTCATGCTGGAGCAAAATGCTGTCCCCTGAGAAAAGGTCCACAGTCCCACCTGCAGTAGCCTCTGTAAGTGTTAAAAACTGCAGTTCTTGTGGGGTTAAGGACCAAGGTCAGGAAGAGGATGAATAGAGTGAGAGTGGCACTTGCTTTTGGCAGCAAAATTCACAAGGGTGCCTCGAAGCCTTTGTAATCAAGTAAATACTAACTCAATGTAATTTTTTCTTTTTTGAGATAGGGTCTTGCTTTGTAGTTCAGGCTGGCCCTGAGCTCACTATGCAGCCCAGGAAAGCCTTGAACTCAGCAATCCTCCTGCCTCTGCCTCCCGAGTGCTGGGATAACAGGCTTGAGCCACCAAGCCAGGCATTTGTGGTATGTGGTACTGATTGCCAGTGGATGTGAGTCACCATGCCCGGTATTGTTGTATGTGGTTACCGGAGATCAAACCAGGACCTTCTGCTTGCTAGGCAGGTGCTGTAACCATTGAGCTAAATCCCCAGCCCTCAATGTAATATTTTAAAAACAACCAAAAAATGTACAATAGCTCACGAGGAATAAAGGTCAGCTTTTTTTTTTTTTTTTTTTTTTTGAGACAAGGTTTCGCTTTGTAGTTCAGGCTGGCCCTGAGCTCACTATGTAGCCCAGGCAAGCCTCGAACTCAGCAATTCTCCTGTCTCTGCTTCCCGAATGCTGTGATTACAGGCGTGAGCCACCACGCCGGTTTAAAGGTCAGCATTTTGCATAATGACAGATACTTGTTTGAGTGAATTTGGTCACCCTGCACTGTGTGTGGTGGGAACTTTCATTTCCAATCAGGCTCAGGTGCAAGGGTCTCCCTGACCCCCTCTCTGCTGGCTGGGTTTGTGGGAACTGACCACTGTGGAAACAGAATGAATGATCCATATCTGTGTCTTTTGATTGTAGAGATTTTATTAGTTGTCTTCACTTAATTCAAAACACAGAAGCTTATTTTGATAAGTATCTATACAAGTGCATAGTTTTCTTTTGCCTTGGGCTCCAGTTTGGCTCCATAAGGCATGTTGAAGACCTCTAGTGTTGGGGCTGTAGCTCGGTGGTACAGAGGTTGCAAGCAGTTGCAAGGCCCTGGGTTTGATCCCTGGCACTGGTGGAGGGTATTCATTCTAGATGAGTCCTGCTTTTTCACGTTCTCATCTCAAGGTCACATCCTTTACTAGCTGGCTGACTCAGTATCTGTCTCCTCCTGTATAATAGTGAGTTTAATCATATTCCCTGCTTGATGTACATGAAGCGCTTAAAACAGTGCCCAGCACTCTCTAAACATGGCACGAGCAGTGTGAAGTTTATCAGGATTAGCAGTGCTCCATTTTATTTTTCACAGTGTACTATCTTAAGGCCATTCCCGCTGCCTTCTGAAATCATCTCCCCAGCTATGTGAAGTTGTCACACATGCCCTGTGGAGATGCACTTCATTCTTCGAGAAATATGGAATCATTGGAATCAGCATAGAATCTGGAGAGTGACATCTTTGGACCCCACAACCTTCCAGTTAACCCGTGATCCTTTAGGCAGGTTACGTACTTCTCTAAATCTGTTTGCCTAATGATGATAAATATCTACCTCTCAGAGATGCTGTAAGATCAGAGATAAATAGATGATCTGTCTGAACATCCGACCTGTAAAGGATGCTCAGTAAACATGGGTGGACTTTAGGGCAGGCAGTACAGTAATTCATATCTGGCCTCTAGGGATCTCCAGACAGCTCCAGTGGGATTTTCAAAGATGTTGCCCAGTGTATTATATTAATTTTTAAAATACAGACACAGGGCTGAGGCTTTAGTTTAGTGGTTCTGCCGCCTGTTTTTTTTTTTTTTTTTTTTAGACAGGGTCTCGCTTTGCAGTTCGGGCTGGCCCTGAGCTCACTATGTAGCGTAGGCAAGCCTCGAACTCAGCAATCCTCCTGTCTCTGCCTCCTGAGTGTTGGGATGACAGGCGTGAGCCACCACACCTGGCACTGTGGTATGTGGTATTGATGGCTGATGGGCGTGAGTCACCACGCCCAGCATTGTACGTGGTTACGGGGATCGAACTCAGGACCTTTCGCTTGCGAGGCAGGCGCTGGAACCACTGAGCTAAATCTCTGGCCATCTGCCGCCTGTTTTGCAAGCACAAAGTCCCAAATTTAGTGGCTCATACCTGTAATCCCAGCACTCGGGAGGCAGAGACAAGATTGCTGAGTTCAAGGTTTGCCTGGGCTATGTAGTGAATTCAGGGTCAGCCTGAACTACAAAGTGAGACCCTGTTTCAAACAAACAAAAAAAATTACAGACGCATAAGAATGCTGTGGAGTTAGGATAACCCATTCATTTGGGAATCCCCTGGAGCTTCCACTTCTAGTACTGGAAATCCTTATCCCAGGACTACAGATCAGCGCCTGCAAGGGCAGCCAGTGGATCACGGGCCTGGAGAAGTTTTGAAACACAAGTCCTCCCCCTCCTGCAAGATCCTGGGGAGCTGGCAATTCGCATTTCTAGCAGAGGTCCCAGTTGCTTCAGCCAGTCCGGGAGTCACCTCCGATGTGGTCCGAGCGTGCGTCCTCCTACAATGTCTATGCTGGATCCTAATTTCCAGTGTGACACCGTGAAGTTAAAGAAAACTGGCCTGAAATAGGAACCCCGCCACAAGGGTTTAACGGAGGTGAAAGCTGCCAGACTGCTTCGAGCAGCGGCGAGAGAGGGCGTCTGCAAGTGGAGCGCTGGTTTGTCTGCAGGCTCAGGGTTGGGTTGGGTGAGCATGTGGCGGGTCAGGATTGGTTCGCAGCGGCGGGCAGGGAGCTTGCTGATAGGCTGCCCTTCGCGCGCGCGAGCCTGGAAGGGAAGCCATTTTGAATCTGGCACGGTGCGGCGGCCCTTCTGTAGGCGGTGACTGACCTGAAGGGTTTTGGGGACGTGATGACGTGAAATCGTAAGCGCTTCAGCTCAGGAATGGGATTATATCCTCACAGAAAATACAGACGGGAAATTAAGATGTCCTCTGCACCCGTGCCAACTCCTGGCGTGGAATGTAGTTATGACGCGCCACAGACACGCACTAATAAAAAGATGAAAATTGTGCTGGGCATGGTGGCTCACGCCTGTAATCCCAGCACTCGGGAGGCAGAGGCAGGAGGATTTCTGAGTTCAAGGCTTGCCTGGGCTCCATAGTGAGCTCAGGGCCAGCCTGAACTACAAAGCAAGACCCTGTCTCAAAAAAAAAAAAAAATTGAAATAGAAAAAATATTGAAGGGAAGCCTTTCCGTCTCTTCCACCAAGTGAGGACACGGCGGTTGCCCCTTTTAGTCCTTCGGCCGGGCCTGTGGGAATGCAGCAGCAAGGCGCCATCTCGGAAAAGTGGCTTTGCCCACCGCACGGCACCGGCGAGGCTCCGCGTTTGCAGACTGAACAGGCCTCGTCTGGACTCCGAGTCTGCTGCCACCTTGGTCTTGGACCTCTTGTGCTTCTACAGCTGTGAGCAGTACATCTCTGTTGTTTATAATTTATGCAGCCTGAGGTATATTGTTGTAGTAGTAGGAATGAGTCATGTTCTCAGAACACTTCCATATTAACAGTGGTAATTAATGCCTGAACTTGGTGTTCCATTTTTTTTGAGACAGGGTCTTGCTTTGTAGTTCAGGTTGACCCTGAGTTTACTACGTAGCCCAGGCAAGTTTTGAACTCACAGCAATCCTCCTGCCTCTGCCTCCTGAGTGCTGGTATTACAGGAGTGAGCCACCATGCCCGGCTTTTTTTTTGTGTGTGTGTGTTCCGTTTCTGAAAGCAAAGAATCACTCACCTTTTAGAATTTTTGTTTTTCACAGTCCTGTGAGGTGGGTGTCACTATCTCCATTTTATAGACAGGAAAATTGAGGTTTTGGGGGATTTGTAATTTGCATAATTAGGAGATGATCCAAGCCAGATCTAGCACTAGGACATACCTCCTTAACTCTCCTTTCTTGTTACCTTGTCTACCAAAAAATATTTTTAAAAACCTCTCCTATTACAGTGAAATTATCAGCTGCCCTGGGAGTTAGATTTTATTCTGATTCTGTTTCTGCAGCTTTATTTGGTTTCTGCAATATCCCAAATGTAGCACTTCTAAATGAATGTAGAATAAACTCAATCTAATATTTTGTAACATTTTATTTTAGTGACTGGTACTCTTACGTACAGATTTGGCACCTGTTCCTTTGGTATTTGGTTTATATCGATATTTTTTGTTTTGTTTTGTTTTGTTTTGTTTTGTTTTTTTTCACAAAGGTAGCCTAGGCTGATTGGCTTGTGTGTGTGTGTGTGTGTGTTTTTTTTTTTTTTTTTTTTTTTTGAGATAGGGTCTTGTTTTGTAGTTCATTCAGACTGGCCCTGAGCTCACTTTGTAGACCAGGCAAGCCTGGAACTCAGGAATCCTCCTGCCTCTGCCTCTGAGTGCTGGGATTACAGACGTGAGCCACCATGCTCGGCATTTAGTGGTCTGTGGTACTTATCGCCAGTGGGTGTGAGTGACCATGCCCAGTATTGTTGTATGTGGTTACCGGGGTCAAACCAGGGACCTTGCACTTGCTAGGCAGGCGCCGGAACCAGTGAGCTAAATCTCTGGCCCTTGGCTTGTGCGTTTTTCCTTCAAAGTCCTTTCTCAGCTCAGAGAACTGTTTAGTTAGACTGTGGCCCTCACCGATTATCTTTCTGTCCTTTTTTTCCAAGATAGGGTCTTGCTTTGTAGTTCAGGCTGGTCCTGAACTCATTATACAGCCCAGGCAAGCCCTGAACTCCTGGCAATTCTCCTCCCTCTGTCTCTCAAGTGCTGGGATTATAGATGTGAGCCACCGTGCCCAACTCAACTATCTTTAGAAAAAAAAATTTTTTTTGAGACAGGGTCTCACTTTTTAGTTCAGGCTGGCTCTGAGTTCACTATGTAGCCCAGGCAAGCCTCAAACTCAGCAATCCTCCTGTCTCTGCCTCCCAAGTGCTGGGATTACAGGCGTGAGCCACCACGCCCGGCGCTGGTATGTAGTATTGATTGCTGGTAGGCGTGAGTCTCCATGCCCAGCATTGTATGTGGTTTCCGGGGATCAAACTCAGGACCTTGCGCTTGCGAGGCAGGCGCCAGAACCACTGAGCTAACCCTCCGGCCCTAGAAAAATTTTTTATTAATACATGTTTATAGTATGTAATGTTTAAACTTCATTTTAGGAATAGGTGCGTGTATTTAACACTTCTTAGTTCTTTTTATTCCCTTTCCTTATATTTTCTCAGCCCCTTTCTTCTTCCCTTCATCTCTAGATCCAAGTTTCCATATGCAAAAGGTCTATCTCCCTGTTACTTCCCAACTAGTTATCTTTGGACCCAACACTCAGTCAAGCCTTGTCATTTCTGGGATTGCAGCCTTTCCACATGGCTCTGGGGAATGTTGTTCTTTGGCTGTATGAGATGCTACAAGGACCCTGGGGATGATATGTGCTCTGTGAATTTTGTGAAGCCTAGGAGACAGTAGCATCTTTCTTTCTTTTTTTTTTTTTTGAGACAGGGTCTCACTTTGTAGTTCAGGTTGGCTCTGAGCTCACTATGGAGCCCAGGCAAGCCTCGAACTCAGCAATCCTCCTGTCTCTGCCTCCCGAGTGCTGGGATCACAGGCGTGAGCCACCATGCCCGGCAGCATCTTTCATTCTGAACATGGCAGCTGGCATTGGTGGGTCCTCAGTAGAAGCACCATTTTACATTTAAAGTGCTCTCCAATCTGCCTGCTTCCCTTCACATTCCCTCCCAACCCGGGAAGCACATTTGAGTCCCTGCCTGAAATCCAACCCCTTCCCAACCTAGGTTGAGTCCTCTGTTGTTCTTCTTTGGTACCATGTATTTCTCCTTTGTAGCAGCACTCATGAGGTCATTATATATTTTTTCCGTGATTGTTCTGTGGCTTCCTCTTCTATCATACTGCACATGTGTAGCAGGCTCTTAGGAGCCACTTGGCTCTGCCTGGACTTCGAATGCCACTACTGTTCCAGCTGCTGAAGTGTGGCCCTCAGCTGCCAGCCTTTAGCCTTGCCTCAGTGGAGGAAAGCCATCCTGCCCAAGGCCAAGCAGGCCTCCTTCCCAGGAATGACCCAGCTTCTCACTCTCAGCACAACTCTGAAAGGTCATCATCTTTAGAACTCCTTGTCGAGCTGGCCCAGGGTTCCTTGGAAACCACTTTGTATTATGATGTTATTCTCTGCTTGGTCTTGCTTCCTTCCCTTCCTTCCATGGGAGTTAACTGTGACTTCACCCTAATGCAGTTCATGCACTTTAATCTGCATCTTGTAGTTGGTGTCCTAGAACCCATCTCATGTCACCCACCCTACCCGATGATGGAAGGAATTATATCAGTGCTTGCCAAGTGTGAGTATTCTCAGAGTCTGTCCTCGTCTTTGGTGCCAGAGGGACTCCTTAAATATTCAGGAGATGATTGAATAAGTGACTGTCACTGGGAATTTCTGTTGTGCACTTAACCCCTTTCTCCTTTTTTCAAGGGGACCATTACTTCTGCCCAGGAATTTCTTGCATTTCAGTCTAGGGAGCTGTTTTTTCTTCTTCATTCCTCTTCTTTCACTTTCTCAGTCCTTTCTCTTTGTCCCTCCTTTTTTTTTACTGCTTGTCTCAGGGATAGCAAAGCCCAAGGAAAGTGACTCAGCGGTAGAGATGGGAATTGGCTAAATGCATTTGGAGGCCAGTTCAGTAGTTTCAGTGCTTCCTTTCTGAAGTCTGCACAGAGCCCTGTGAAAAAGGCTGATACAGGAGAGGGAGGAAATCAATACCCCAAGGCTCTGCTAATTGCATGGCTGTCAGAAGGCATTTTCTCATTTTGAATGAGAATAAAGAGCCTTTTAAAACAACAAAGTCTGCTCTAAATAGGAGGAAAAGGGGAATTCACATTTTGAGTTCACGTGAAAAATGGCCTCTTTGTTGTTAATTTCTCATCCTCCTGTACAACTTATTGAAGTCAATGCATATTTTCCTCAGCCCAGTTGCTTTGGTCTTTTAAAAAAGGCCTCCTTCTGTCCTGTCTCAAAATGTGCTCTGAATTCCGAGCTTGAGACCCAGCTCTACCGCTCAGTAGCTGGGCAGTGTTGGGCTGGGGCCTCCTTTGAGGGGGCACTTGCAGCCCTCTCACAAAGCTGTGTCACCAGGACACTCAGATGGGACAAGCTCTGAAAACTGCAACAGATGCCAAAGAGAAATTGTCATTGTCACCTAATCTTCTGTGAAACAGCTTGAAAGTTAAAGCTGAAAAAAAAAAAAAAGTTAAAGCTGTTACCAAAAAAAGAGATGTGTGATGCACTTCAAAGCCAAAAACTAAGATTTTATTATTTTTTTTTTGAGACAGGGTCTTGCTTTGTAGTTCAGGCTGGCTCTGAGCTCACTGTGTAGCCCAGGCAAGCCTCGAATTCAGCAATCCTCCTGTCTCTGCCTCCCGAGTACTGGGATGACAGGTGTGAGCCACCACGCCCGGTACTCAAAAACTAAGATTTTTAAAAAATTATCATTCCTTGTTCTGCATGATGTTTGGCAAAGTTCTCTGTGCGCTCACACGATTAAGGATTGAATAATTGTCCTTGTAGTGGACTGTCAGACTCCTACATACACCCGCATTCTTTTGATTTATTCATTGGTGCCTGAAGACAGCTTTGGAAGCCACTGATTCTGTAGGCCAGAGCTTGGGACTGGTCAAGCAGAAGTAATTGTAGCAGCTCTCTCATTGTCCCTTCTTTCCTGAATTTCTCCAAACATAGCATTATGGTTTAGATCTAAACTGTCCTCCAAAAGTGTTACGTGTTCAGAGGAGCGTTTAGAAGGATCCTGAGGGCTTTGGTTTCCTTCCACCTTTGAGAGCATAATTTCATGGTATTACTGGGAAGTGATGAAAACAACAGGGGCCTTTGGAGGAAGTGAGTGATTGGGGGACAAACTTGGGATTATTTTTTGTCCCCAAGCTGTTCCTTTCTGTCTCTCTCTCTCTCTCTCTCTCTCTCTGCTCCCTGGCTGTCATGAGGTGAGCAGGCTTCCTCAGTCCAGCCCTTCAGCCATGGTGCTTATGTTTGTTGTTGGCCTAGAAGCTGCAGAGCCAATTGACCATGGAATGCAACTTCTGAAACGCTGAGCCTAAATAAACCTTTTTTCTTTTAGCTTGTATCTGTCAAGTATTTTGTCTCAGGAGCCAAAATCTGCCTAACACACATGTGGTGCTCTGTGAATTCACATGGTTATGATTCATTTCCTGCCCTCAAGTCTGAGCATGCAGTGCATGTAGTGATCCTTTGTATAGAGCAATTTTCTGTAAAAATAGGATTTCCTGCCTTCTGTGGAAGGCAGACTGAACTAAGATCTTAGGGCAGCCAGCAGGGTCTCTTAGGGGATGCCCTTTTAATGCTGATAGCTTATTACATACTTATAATATCCAGAGGACCCAGGGATCTTAGAATTGTTTTATAATCACCTGTGAAAACTTAGGAATGAGGTGACCAATTTTTCAGCAGATGTTTATAGATTACCTATAAGCACTTTTTAAAACAGGGATGAGCTTTTAAAAAGTCTTTGTCTTAGGTACAGATGTTTTTCTGAAGAATAAGCTTTATATTCTATGTGGAGCAAAATAAATGCACAACTTGACAAACATTACAAAAGCAACAGACTAATAATATGGATAGAGTGCTTCATCTGTACCATTCAGATGGTGAGAGCACAGGGTTCTTGAAGACAGCATGCTGGTCTAAGGTCTGTGTGGCCCTTAATAATTATGGTATTGCATCATTTCCCTGCTTAAAGTCCTCCAGTGTCTTCCAGTACCTCCAATGAAAGACCTGGTCTTCTGAGGCCCCTCATGACCAGGCTTGGGCTCCCCTGTTGCCATCACCCCATTAAAACTGCATGCTGCTGTTCCTGGGAACAGACTGTGACCTCTGGGTGTGACTGAATCAGGTGCATGTGAAGCGCTCTGTCTCCACTGCTTTCAGTAGACTAGTTTTTTCTTTCTTTCTCTGAGGCCCTGTTCAGAATCTCCTCCAAGATGTTTTCCCTCATCACTTCTTGCTTCCACTCATCACTTCTTGCTTCAAACCTTGTCTTCCATTGGGTTAAGTCTACCGTTCGGAGCTGTATTACCATCTGCTGCAGTCCTGGACATGCTGAGTTACTTGATAGTGGTTTATCTGATCGACATCTCAGAGATCAAAGACTGTCATGCTCATGGTTTATTCTTATTCTAGTTCAGAGCTTGGAGTTGTATAGTAATTGTAGGTTGAATTTATCAGTTAATGGCTGCTTCTGATCCCCTCTCCGTCTCTCCATTGGCCTAAGTGTCTGTTTATTTTTCTGTGGTATCACTGGGCAGGTCATGAAGAGTGGGTGTTGGGCTGTGTCTAGAGTGGAACTTGTTCCCCCCACTTGGTTCATGACATAGGCATCATGAGCTCTGTTGATCCCCATTTTGTTGGGATCAGGTGTTAGCTGCCAGAGAGTTAAAAACACTACCTAAGCCTCAAGGTGGAATTCTGGAGGGTTAAAGTGGAAGAAGCCTTATGTTGTAGGGTCCATCCTCATTCTGTACCTCAGAAATCAGGCCTGAGGTGGAGAGGTTTGCCCAAGCTCTCAGGATTAATGACCAGCTGCAGGGGACCCTGTGCTTTTGCCCTCCTGCCCTCTCTCAGTCTCAGCACTTTGGGTGGCATTGATTCATCCCCATTCCAGGGTGAACACTGAACAAGTCTCGGCCTTTCGGAGCATCAAGATATATGTTCCTGGAGGACAGTCAGAGCCAGTAAGGTTGGATTTCAGGTTGGAAAACAGAAGATTGCATGCTCTACCTGGGTTGCAGAGAGGGCTGAGGCAAATTTGGGACAGTTGATGGCCATAGTGAAGAGCCAAAGAAAGCATGTCACAAGATGGACAGTGTTCCAGTGACACTCCAGGCTCCATTGTCACCATAAGTGACTCCATCCTTGTAGGAATTAACTAATTATTTGATTTGGGAGATTTTTAGATTTTTTTTTTTGCTAAGGCACGTTTCTGTCCCTTCAGCTAATTAACCTAATAAAACCTTAGCGGTAGAACTAGCCTCTGATTCCACATGCAAAGTTCTTTCCACTCAACTGAGAGATTCACCTATTGCTTGTTGTCATGTGGCAGAAAGCAGCATTAGGAGGGCCTGGGAGGCGAGAGGTCCGCATCTTGATGGGTGAGAGTGTTGCTTCCAGGGGGGCTCTGGGGCCACTGGGAGGTTTGAGGTCCCTGGGGAAATGCCAGAACTTAGAGTTGGAGTGAGCAAGAAGTGCATCAAAACTAAATGTTTGCGGGCCGGAGATTTAGCTCAGTGGTTCCGGCACCTGCCTCACAAGCACAAGGTCCTGAGTTCGATCCCGGTAACCACATACAACAGTATGGGGCGTGGTGACTCACACCCACCAGCAATCAGTACTACATACCACAGTGCTGGGCATGGTGGCTCATGCCTGTAATTCCAGCACTCTTGGAGGCAGAGACAGGAGGATTGCTGAGTTTGAGGCTTGCTTGGGCTACATAGTGAGCTCAGGGCCAGCCTAAACTACAAAGCGACACCCTGTCTTAAGAAACAAAACAAAACAAAAAAACCCTAAATGTTTGCTTGCTTCTTTGTGTTGACCCTGGAAGTATATAATAAGAGCAAGTGGGGCAAGGAGTGTGAGTGAGTGTGTGTGTGTGTGTGTGTAGAGGTAGTCCAGCAGAGTTAGAAACTGGACTTTTTCTTCAAGATTAATGAAAATGCCTTTTAGATTGGACTTTGGAGAGTTGCTGGAGAATGAGGTAGAAAAACAAAAGCAAAAGTCAAGACATCGCCATTTTATTCTGACATCTCATGACTCACCTAAGGCATGGGAAAATTGTAGCTCCAGAACAGCCGCAGCCACAATAAACAATCTAAGACCCAGTGTTGGTAATGTGGCTGTGCTGGGACATGGCCATGGCCCTTGATGGAGACCTGGGTAAACAATGATCTCACTGTGATATGCTTATTAGATTGCTTCATGCTTTGGGGAGAACTTGGTTTCTAGTCTCAGTTCTCCATCATGGGGTGCAAGAAACATGAACTGAGACCAAGGACCTGTCACTGGTGGGAATCCCATATGAAGATGTGATTTTTAGAGTTCTGCTATATTTTGTGGTTCTCTCTTCTCTAAATGTGTATACAGTTTCAAAAAAAAAAAAAAGTAAAACTAAACAGTGGTGTTTGAAGTGAGGATAATGGTTACATTTGTGAGTATGGTAGTGATTTGGGAAGAGGAGGAGAGGGATTCCAGAATCCAGGGTAATATTGGGACCTTAAATATGCTGGTTATATGATTTCACACATACATATTTTGAGCTATGCATATGTGCATGTTTTAGTTTTCTGTATATATATTTCTATTTTTTTTTGAGATAGGGTCTCGCTTTGTAGTTCAGACTGGCCTTGAGCTCACTACGTAGCCCAGGCAAGCCTCAAACTCACAGCAATTCTCCTGCCTCTGCCTCCTGAGTGCTGGAATTATAGGTGTGAGCAATCACACCCAGCATTGTGGTGTGTGGTACTGGGGATTGAATTTGGGACCTTGCTCTTGCGAGGCAGATGCTGGAACCACTGAGCTAAATCCCTGGCCTAATATGTATATTTCAATAAAACATTATATTATGTAAAAGGCAATCATCTGCCACTTGTTTTTTTTTTTTTTTTTTTTTTGAGAACTAGGGTTCAAACTCCTTGCACTTGCCAGGTAGGCAGCAGCAACACTGATCTACATCTCTGGCCCCACAGTAGAGGTTTTAGAAATAAGTGGAAACCACGGGAGCTATGTGACAGCACCAGTCTAAAGTCAACTACAGATGATCCATAATATATTTTTATTAATTTAAAAACACAATCACCAAAGTGAAAAATATAGATTTAAAAATAATAGAATGCTTACAACTCTCCAGAAGCCTCAGGTACTTGTTGAGAAAAACTGAAATATGATGATAGCTCAGGATCATAGTTTAAGATCACAAATCGTTACAACACTCTCCCCTTGGGTTGCCACCATTTCTAGTTCAAGCCACCAATAACTCCCTTGGATGTTATCGATACCTTTTTACTCTTGTCCTCTGTAAGATCTATTGCTAGTTCTGTAGAAGATGATAGATTTAAAACATGGCTCAAATTACTCCCCAAAGCTTCAAAGTACTTTTAATTACTCTTCAAAGCTTCTGAGTACTTTTAGTCTTAAAGGCCAGGTCCTTTTGCATCCCCCAGCATGCCATCATTGACCAGACCCTGCTTCTCTTAATAGCTGCCCACCACTCTTCCAGGCCCACAGTCTCCCCTGGGCTCCTTATTCATTCCGCTGCCAATACTCATCCATGCCATTGGGAGTTCACAGGTGCTCTTCTGCCTGAACGGCCCTCCAAGATCTTTGTCTGTTGGCTGTCTGATCCTTTGGCCTCAGTTCAGATATTGCCTCCTCATGCAGCCTCTTCTAGCCTTTCTTTAGCCCATTACCCTGGCTTTATTTACTTAACTGAACCCAGGGCTAGTCTTTTCAAGTAGTCATTAGCCAGAGTAAGCCCCAGGAGGTCAAGGGCTTTGTCAAGGCTGTGTCAGTCAGAGCCCCTGCAAGCAGCAGATGACATTAATTTAACAAACAGACAATGTGCAGAAATGTGGGCAGAATTAAGGGAATTAAGACATATTGAAGTATCCAGAGCATGGTAGCTGTGGCCTGAAGGAGCAAGTGGAGCGGGCTGTAATTGTTTGCTTTTCATTACAAAAATGATATATCTGAGGGTGGGTAACTTTATAGAGAAAAGAAGTTTATTTTGACTCAAGGTTTTGGAGGTCGAAGACCAAGGGCTGAATTGATTAATAGTCTTGCTGAGAGAATCCACAAGTGGCCCAGGGTACCATATGGCAAGAGACAGGTACTCAGTATAAGCTGACTGAATGAATGGATAGCTGTATGAACAAGAAAAGTTGGAAAGAATGACAAGAGGGGACCAGAGGAAGTAATATTGAACAGGCTTCTGCTATATGCTGTGCATCAGCCTCTATGAGAAATCTTACTTATTTCACATAGAAATTGTATGATATGCACTCCTGTCCCTATATGTGGTTGGAGATTCTGAGACCTCAGAGGTTAGGCTGCTCTTGGCCTTTAGAAACCAAGAGCTAAGCACAGAGGCCATCATGACTCTTCCAGCTTCCAGCCAAGATTGTATAGATTCTGTTATTAGGGTGTCATCACTGGGCTGAACAACCCTGCAGCTTTTGAGGTACCCAATTGAAATGACAGCTTTCATTATTGTGGAGAATACAAAACTGTCCTCTTCAGCATCAGGAGATCCTCAGTTCTTTTTTGAAATGACCTTAAAGCATAGGAGGGGATAGGGAAACTACATTGACTGAACGTTGACATTAGGATGGGTCAGGACCTTGTTTTGGTTGTTTTTATAGGTGTAGTATGTTCCTGAGAGTGGGGAGGTCTAAAGCCACATGTCCAGCTGTGGATTAAGAGCCCTACACTCTCTCTCTGATGTGTGACCACGGTGAGTTCTATAACTTCTGTGCTTGGGGCCTCTGCACAGTGAAATAGTAATATCCCCTCAAAAGGTTGTTGTGAGGTGTAATTCATTCACATGTGAGGACTAGACTGGTAAAACCCACAGAATATACTTGGCACTTGTTAAGTGCAGTGTATTTGCCATCACCATTATGCATCTTACTTTAATTTAGTTCTCCCAATCACCCTACGATAGGTCAGGATTGACCACTCAGCCTATAGGTTGGAGCTGGCTGTAGATGCATTTATTTGGGTCACTGATATTCCCTGAATTTGAGCTGAGCCAATGTCTCAAATTCAGAGTCTGGGGCTGCAGCTCCCTAATGGAAGGCTTTCCTAGCATGAGCCCAGCCCTGGGTTCAATCTCTAACAATGAAAATTGTGATATAAAACCATGAAGTTAAATATAACATCTGGATTTATGGTTCTTCCTGAAAAATCTTCATTTGGCAGCTGCCTGTTGAGTTGAGTGCCACAATTTCTGTCTCAATGAAGAAGTCAAAGGTGTGTAGTTCCAGAGTTTCCACAGTGACACAAAGTTGTTAGGAACTATTGTTTGCCCACTATTGATGTTCCAGCAGTCCTCTGGGACATCTTCAGTATCTCAGCTTAGAGGTTCCTCCTCTTACCTACCAGTGCCTCTGACAGTTCACACACACACACACACACACACACACACACACACACACACACACACTCATGCCTCTTCTAAAGAAAAACCTTTAAGAAGAAAGCCCTACATCAGTGATGGCGAACATTTTAGAGCTTTCAGCGTTACAAACAGCCTGTATGGTTCACCACCACTTCCCTTGGTGATGTCCTCAATGTCCCCTGTCCTTCCAGCTGGCCAAGGTTGGCACATGTTAATACTTGCAGTGTGAGGGAACAGAGGCAGTCTTGTGGCACATGTTCTGCTGCTCTAAGAGGGAACATATTCTGCTCACAGGAAACGAGGGAAGGGCATGAGCAGGCTACTAAATGCTCAGGCACATCTCATGAAGGAATTGCTGGCGGGTGCACTCCTAGCCCCTTCTTTTAGTACCTGGGAACAACAGAACTTGTGATTCCGATGGAAGATATTGTTGTCCTTTTATTTTATCTTATCATAGAGAACATGTAACTGGTCCAGTACAACTAATAATTGCTTAGGAGACTGCCTGCTACACAGTAACCCTCTAAGTCGTGATAGCTACTAATTCTGTTCTTATGGGAGGTTTGAGGTGTGATTAGGCAGATTTATTTAAAAACTCACTTTGAGTCCTTTAGAAAGATCTGAAGTGATGATTTTGTAGTTCAGAGTCTGAAATCCATAATTACTCTTACATAGACAACCTATAGCACCGGCAATATTTATGGTGTTTCCAGGTTCACGTGTAAGATGTCATTTCACGTGTAAGATGCTGTGCAGAGACACAGGCGCTACCCTCTACTTGCTGTGATCTGACTGTGTTCATACATCAAGATTTCATCGTCAATGTGACAATATTAAGAAATGGGGCCTTGCAGTGGTTAAGTCATGAGGGTGGAGATTGCAAAGGGCTGACAGGACCTCAGGTTTGTTTCTTTCTTCTCTTCAGTCCTCCTTCTGAATGAAAACTCACTGTTGGGTTCTATGTTGGAGACCAAGACCCAGCTTTCAGTAGATACTGACACCACAGATCCCTGGATTCTGGATTTCCAAGCTGCCAGAATTTTGAAAAATAAATATCTGTTATGAAGATTAGGCAGTCTTGGGTATCTTGTAGTAAATGGACTAAGATGACACTGGTCACCAAATCATCTTGGAGGGTGGTTTTTTTTTGTTTTTTTTGTTTTTTTTTTTTTTTGAGACAGGGTCTTGCTTTGTAGTTCAAGCTGGCCCTGAGCTCACTATGTAGCCCAGGCAAGCCTCGAACTCAGCAATCCTCCTGTCTCTGCCTCCTGGGATTACAGGCATGAGCCACCACGCCCGGCACTGTGGTATGTGGTATTGATTGCTGGTGGGCATTGAGTCACCGTGCCCAGCATTGTATGTGGTTACCGGGATCAAACTCAGGACCATTATGCTTGCGAGGCAGGCACTGGAACCACTGAACCAAATCTCTAGCCCGGAGGGTGTCGTTTTATAAGAGGAGGACATGGTGGGGCACGCAAAGATCCGCCAGCACCAGAAAGGGCTTGTGAGCCATGGTGGGGGCCTGGGTAGGGGCTATGAAGGGAGGAAGCACAGTGTACCCCATGATGCAGGCACAGTTTCCCATTCCTCATTAAAGAGAGAAGAACCCCAAAGCAGGACCCAGCAAGAAGTTTCTTGGTGAGAAATGCTTCTGACTGATCCTTCTCAACTGTACTTTAAAAGGTACTTTTAGTACAAAGAGGTTGGAGCCCAGCCCTTCACCTAGTCCCAGAGACGATCTAAAAACTCTTAGCAGTGAACAAAGGCCCCTTTCCCACCTGCAGGCTGTCTATCAGATCCTCTGTCTCACTAGGGGTCGCCCGTGCTGAATCACTCATGGGCTGTCTGGCTGGTTGTTTTAAACACCCTCAATGATTCATGTATCCTCACCAGTTCGTGTATTTATTTATTGTCAGACATACATGCACATATACACACGCATACACACACACACGCACACACATACACTACAGAGAAGTCTCTTTACTCAGTTCTCTAGTACTGAATTTTAGACTTCTCAGCATGTCTGCACTTGCATTTCAGTTTGCTACTTTGTACAAGGTAAATAAAGGTCTAATTCTTTCATCTTTAGCCAACTCCTAGACTCAATTGGAACGTCAATTTCAGGCTCTAGCCTTACAAAGTTTAAGGATTCCTTGATGAGAAAAGAATACCATATGATTGGTGTTTTGTAAGAAAGAAAAGTCCTGGTCACTTAAACTTTGCCTCTGAAACCCCACAACACAGAGGCTAACAGAACCTATTTTATTATTTTAAAGCAGCCCTGAAAATACAGGATGCTCATTGACGGAGGTGGGTAAACTTTGCTCAAATTAACGATTCACGTGAGTGAGACCAGGGTGAACACCACAGTGAAGGGTCAGCACCTGGTTTTGTGGCTGTTCTGCCAAAGCCTGGGCTAGCACAATGCGCCCCAGCCCCATCTAGCACTGGTTGCCTCCCACCTGCACGGCCTCTGCATACAGACTTCACATCCTGGGCCCTCACGAATCTCACACTCACAGTAACCCAGGATGCTTCACGTGTCAGAGCCTCTGAAGTGCTGTCCCTTCTCCTCCTTAGCTCCTGGAAGACCCAATTCAAGTGTTCTTTCCCTCCCCATCTCTCCAAATACCAACGCAACTTTTAAAAGAATTTTGAAATTTTGAGAGAGAGTTTCTCCAAGGCACACTAAGTTGCCCAGACTGGGGTTGAACTTGGGATCCTCCTGACTCAGCCTTCTGGAGTGCTGCGGTTACAGGTGTGTGCCACTCT
Organism: Thryonomys swinderianus; assembly: GCA_004025085.1. Lineage (NCBI taxonomy): Eukaryota > Metazoa > Chordata > Mammalia > Rodentia > Thryonomyidae > Thryonomys > Thryonomys swinderianus. The sequence goes on from PVIC010017812.1 coordinate 31,460, forward strand.
GTGGACCTTCATGTCTGCCTGTCAGATTTTGAGCTTTGTGAAAGGAAAAGCTACTGTTTTGAGTCTCAGTATTTTATCTCATGGAAAGTGTTAGCCAAATACTTGCTGATGAGTAAGAAATTATTTTGTAATATATATGTTTCTCATATTATAAGATTATATGGAGGGTTAGAGACTTAGCTCAGTGGTTCTGGTGCCTGCCTAGCAAGGTCCTGAGTTTGATCCCTGGTAACCACATACAACAATACCAGGTGTGGTGACTCATGCCCACCAGCAATCAGTACCACATACCACAATGCTTGGCATGATGGCTAACGCCTGTAATCCCAGCACTCGGCAGGCAATAGCAGGAAGATTGCTGAGTTTGAGGCTTGTCTGGGTTACACAGTGAGCTCCGGACCAGCTTGAACTATGAAGCGAGACCCTTTCTCAAAAAAAAAAAAAAAAAAGGATTGTATGGTGTATGGAATTAGGTTTAGAAAATACAGAAGTATACAATAAAAGAGAAGCTAAAAGTCATGAGCAATCCATTAATTAACTTCTATTAAAATTTAATTTCCCAGCAGAGTGAGATGATGCACTTATAGTCCCATCTGTTTAAGAGGCTGAGGCAGAGGATCGCTTGAGCTTAGGAGTTTAAGGCCAGTTTGGGCGACAAAGAGAGACCTTATTACTACTTTTTTTTTTTTTTTTGAGACAGGTTCTCACTGTGTAGTTCAAGCTGGCTCTGAGCTCACTATGTAGCCCAGGCAAGCCTTGAACACACAGCAGTCCTCCTGCCTCTGCCTCCCGAGTGCTGGGATTACAGGCATGAGCCACCACGCCCGGCACTACTTTTTTTTTTTTTTT
>PVIC010017813.1:5915-32403 GCA_004025085.1 Thryonomys swinderianus
GCGCAAGGACCTGAGTTCGATCCCCGGTTACCACATATAATGCTGGGCGTGGTGGCTCACGCCTGTAATCCCAGCACTCGGGAGGCAGAGACAGGAGGATTGCTGAGTTCGCGGCGGCTTGCCTGGGCACCATAGTGAGCTCAGGGCCAGCCTGAACTACAAAGCGAGACCCTGTCTCCAAAAAGCAAAAAAAAAAAATCAAGTCTTTGATTCATTGATTCTTTGCACTATTTTCTTAGTCTCAATTGCATTAATTTCTGCTTTGATCTTTTTACTTTCTTCTTTCATATGAGGTTTTAGCTTGACTCTTGTCCCTAGAGGTTTGAGGTTCAACACTAGGTTGTTTATCTAAGCTCTTTCAGTTTTCCTGGTATGAGAATTTGCCACTGTAAATTTGCCTGTTAGCACTCCTTTCCATGTGTCCCATAATTTCCAGCATGTTACATTACCATTACCATTTATATGTAGATATTATCTAATTTCTTCATTATTTCATGTATGACACATTGTTCTGTGGGGTATTATTTAATCTCCGTGAATTTATGTAGTTTCTGTGGTTTCTGATTCACCATTTTCTTTTGCCTTTGAGTTCCAGTTTAATTGCATTATGGTGAGAAAATAAATTGGCTAATTTTGATTTCTTTCACTTAGTTAAGCATGTTATATGAACTAATATGTGTTCTATTTTGGAGAACATCTCAAGTATAGCTGTGAAGAATATATATTCTGATGTTGTGGGATTGAACACTCTGTAGACACCCACCAAATCCATTTGTTTTCAAGTTTGGGTCAGTTCTGATACTTCATTGTTGATATTTTGTTTGGTTGAGCTGTATCTTTGTGACAGTGGATACTAAGATCTTCCATTACATTTCCACTACTGTGTCTACTCTAGATTCGAGTGTGTCCTTCATTTTCATCATTTCCTTTTTACCTGAAAGACTATTTTCTCCAAAGAATCATTTGTCTGTTTATTTCCTATGGCTGCTATCATTTGAGAAAATTCAGGTGAATGACTTCCTGTTTCCCCTATCTTGTCGCTGGAGATCTGGAGTTGTATCTTGCTTCTAAATCATGTTTTCTCGCTTTTAATTTTATTTTGTTTTCTGTGTTGATGCTTGTAGCATTCTTATGGTAGGTAGTTTCATCATTAGTAACATCTTCCCTAGGAAATATCTGCTCCTCAGAGATGTCTTCTGGGAAAATCGGTTCTTGGATTCTTGGTCTTTGTGTTTGACCCAAGATTCCACTTTGTGAATTTGCTTCACCATAGAAGCAAGATTTAGTTATAGAACCAAATGCAAGATAAGGCAGGAGTTTGTGTGCAAGGAGTATCCCCTTAGTGGGGTGATTTTAACTTTGGGGCAGGAAATTTAAGAGGGATAGGAGCAAAACAGAGAGATAAATGAAGAAAAATATTGCAGAACCACATTTGAAGGAAAAAACATGATCACTCAAGCTTTTGGAAACTGGAGAAGAGGTCAGAAAAGAAAGCATGAAGGTGAAAACAAAAGAATATCAAAGTGAACCAGAAATACATGAGGTGATTTGCACTCACATGAAAATATCATAAAATATAGAGAGATGTTTAAAGGCTAAAATGAGCAGAACAAAACAAAAATATTAGTAAAAACTTGAGGAATCTAAAAATAACACACCAATTAGACATAAAAAGGGGGACTGAAACAAAGAAAAAAAAATGAAAGTACTCTGGAGTTAATGATTCTATGGTAGTATCCAAGTCAGAGTCCAAATCTGTTCTGTGTAACCCCGCCAAGTGTGCAGCAAGATTATTGCGGGTTAGGAGCTGATCTTGGCCTCCTGATACTGAGGCTGTGGCTGCTCTCCAGCCAGCAATCATCTAAATGTTCCTCGGCAGCCCGCCCACAGCTCCTTGCCATGATTGCCCCTTCTTCTCTTTCGCAGTTGTTGGGACACCCTCAGGCAGGGTCGACTGGAGGCTGCTCCCAACCTTATGTACAGTTGGCTCCTCTGGTTCTTTACATAGACTCCTCTGTTACATCCCCACTGGCACATTTTCATCCTGCTTTACCTCTTGTTAAAGGCCAGGGGGAGGTGTCTTTACCATCCTGGATACAGCCCAACTACTTTGTTCCACTTCAACCTCCTCTCCACCAGGTTGGCTGCCAACCTCCCAAGGACATTTAGATCTCACACTGCTGTGTCCCTCTCTTAAGCCACTGGTCACCACTAAGTCCTTTCACCTCCTGCATTCTGCTGTAGTCCTTTACTTTGTTCTCACTGAGTATTCCAGTTAGCAGCAACAGCACACAAAAGAAAATAATGGTGGTGTTCCATTTGTTGGGTAGGGAGCAGCTTCCTGGTTGCTTGTTTCTGTATGTGCTGTCAAAATTCACTGCCAGCTTTCAGCACCCTCTGTGTGGGTGAAGGGGGATCTTATGCCCGAAATCTATCCTGTGTGGCTTGGGTAAGTGGCAGTTTTGTAGTCCGTCGGTTTCTTAGAGGCTTCTCAGTATGGCAATTTCTGCTTGGTTGACAGGGCCAATTTTAATCCTGTGGACCAGTTCACTATTATATAACATCCTATGTGGGTTTGTTTGTTTGAGACAGGGTCTCGCTTTGTAGTTTAGGCTGGCCCTGAGCTCACTATGTAGCCCAGGCAAACCTCAAACTCACAGCAATCCACCTGCCTCTGCCTCCCAAGTGCTGGGATTACAGACATGAGCCATCATGCCCAGCTAATATCTTATGTGTGTCTTTGTTTGATCTATTAGTCTCTTATTTTATATTGCTTTTGGTATCAGAATGTATGTCCCTCCCTTTCTTCCAGTTACCTCTGTTTTTAGTTGATTTTCTCTGAGTAGTTCCAATACGGCTCCTCCTCTATTCAGTCATGTTGAATACCTCCTAAAATATAGTTTGAATTAAAGAGGAGAATTCAGGATATGAATGGCCACTTTTGTAAAATATATATGAAAAAGAATCAAGCAGAAATCCTGGACTTGAAAATTCAATTGGCAGTATAGGGAAGGGCAATAGAAAAGACCAATTTGAGAAGAGACTGTCAGAGATGAAGGAAAAGGTCATGTACTAGTTTAGAAACCCAGCAACACTCTAAAAAGAACTATACAACATTGAAGCTAATTCAAAATTTGACAGGTGACTCAAAAAATAAGAAAAGAAAAGAACACCAAAACCCTTAAAATAACATAAGAAAGGTCAAAGGAAGACACCAAATATTCAAACATTTTATTTACTAAAATCATAACAAAATTTTTAAATCTATAAAGAATTCACTATCCATGTAAATAAAGATTATGAAACATTAAAAAGTTGACCAAAATAGAAACTTGGAGACCCATCATGGCAACTAAGTTACAACAGTGAGGGATGATGGCTCTCATACATACACTGGAGGAAATGAGATACACTGAGGCAGGAGTGATAGAAAAACCCAGATATGGAAAGGCAAACAAAAGGAGAAAAATGACTGCAAGATTCCAGAATCAGAGGCCACAGAAATGGAAGCCTGTCCACTTCTGGACCAGAGCACTCCTTGCAAACTATATCCAACATATATGAAATTATGCCAGAGGTTTGGGGACCCAAAGCAAAGAAACTGGCTTCTACCCTCCCCATCAGGAAGAATTTTTAAAATTGACTTATTTGTAAACAAGGGTATCAGAGAAAGTGAAAGCCAGCTTGCACTATAAGAGAAGACATCAGTGAGTCCTTGGAGAAATTAAAACAAGTGCACCACCCCAGTTATGAACCTGGATTTGAGATTTGCAAAAAATGCAGCCCAGGAGTTGTTCGAATGTGCAGTTTTTGTTGTTGTTGTTGTTGTTGTTGTTGTTGTTGTTGTTGTTGTTGTTGTTTTGAGACAAGGTCTCCTTTGTAGTTCAGGCTGGCCCTGAGCTCACTATGTAGCCCAGGCAAGCCTTGAACTCAACAATCCTCGTGCCTCTGCTTCCCAAGTGCTGGGATTACAGGTGTGAGCCACCACACCTGGCTAAAAAATACTTTTGAAACCACAGCTACAGAAATACCCAGTGTGAGGAGAATATATAAGAACTAGAAGATAGGGCTGATGCAAGTGACCATAGATTTAGAGCTACTTTAACAATAACCAAAAAAATAGGTCATGGGAAATGGATCCACTTGCTGTTGGGTGAAGCAAAGAAGATCAATCTATTATTAATTGGGTGCAGAGAAAAAAAAGGAAGACAAGACAAATAAAAAAAAAAGCTGTTTGCAATTATCATTGCAGAATATTTTTAAATATGGAGTAACAGTTCAATATATAACTAAGCAACTCACAAAGAACAGCAAAAATCATTATCAAAAAAGGACTTCTCCATGGCACATTGTAACCTTCTGGGTTAACAAATGTTTTCATAATGATATTCATCTATTGCATCAACAGATTACAGAGTTCTGAGGAGAAAAGTTATAACTAGTTTGTGAGACTTTTTACTGATACGAGTGTTTGGTTAAGATACGGAGGAATTATTTGAAGGCAAGAGTCAGAACTAAATGAAGTAACAGAAAATATAGCTTTTAGGAAAAGCCAGACAAAAGTAAGTATTGCCACTGAACATCAGAAAACATTGCAGAAAAGTTATAAAATAGAAGCTTAGAGTTGTGAATATATTAAAAATAAGCCTCTAAAAATACAAACGACATAATGCATAAGCACACATTTTAAGAGGGCTACATAATTATACAAAATTAACAAAAAACACCAGCTAACTAATTGAATATACAGCAATTTACTGTTCAAGATTATTAAAGATTCAGTAATTAGGTTTATAAGCAGAAATGAAACCCTAAAATGTTTCAATTCTGGTCATGTATCAGAACCATCCACAGAGCTTAAAATACGAAACAGAAAATGTTCAAACTTTCCTTCCAAATATTTTTAAAATGTTATTTAATGATTTTATTATTCCATTTTAAAAAGTTTTAGTAGAAAAAAATCAAATAATATAATTATCACATTAATATTTTACTTTATTGTTACTTGATTCAATACTGATGTTACTACTAAAGCATATATTATATTTAAAAAGAAGATACATTGAGTGTAATCATGATATGTATTACAATGTACCAATAAAGACAAAAATAAAAATATAAAAATAAAAAATTTAGAAAAAGAAGAACATGACAAGGAACCAGCACTTCAAAAACTTTCCAAGAATGTCTTAGAAGGAAGTGATGAAGCCAGGGTAAAAAAATGTATAAAAGAATAAACAGATCAAGGAATGTGAGTATTTAAACAAAATGAAAAATACAAAGAAATTAGCAAAAATAAAGAAATTATATAATGACTGGAATATTTCAAGACCTTTTATTAATAACTAGCAAAGGAAATGGTCTCAACCTCCTAATTAAAGAAACACATTGGCAGATTAAATCACAAAACAAAATCCCAGGGTATCCTGTGCACAAAGACATTTTTAATACAGAAGAAATTCAATCTAAAAACCAAAGGCTGAAACAATATTCCACACACAAAAAAGACCCAGAAAGCAAGCAGGAATGGTTATCCTATTTTCAGACAACCTGGAGCTAAAGTCAAAAATAATCAGAAGAAGCAAAGATGATCCCTTCATATTTATTAAGGGAATAATTTAACAAAACAGATATCAATTGTGAATATACCTGCATACTTGTAAGCCCAACCTGATATGAAAAAAATGAGTAGAAATAAAACATCACATAAATATTAATGCAGCCATAGTGGGGGACACCAGTGACCCACTGTCACAAAGAGATCAACTAAACAAAGAAATCAGCAAAGAAATATTAGAGTTGAGCCACAACTTCAAGCAAATGAACCCTAATATACAGAATGTTCTGTGCAAAAGCAACAGAATAAACACTATTCTGAGGAGCACGTTCAATTGTCCTCAAAGTGGACCACATAGTTGCCCATGAAGCATACTTAAACAAAAAGAATAAAAACTATCCAATGCATATTACCAGATCGTAAAACTAGTAATCAATGGCAAAATAATAAGCTGAATTTTCTGAATCTAGAAGTAATTCACACTGGAAATTATACACTGCAATGGGCCTCTTCCAGTGGAAAGTTTCATCCTTTCCACCATTTTTTGTGGGGGAGGGGAACAGGGTCTTACTATGTAACTCAAACTGGCCTTGAAAGCTACTATATATCCCAGCCAGCCTTGAACTCACAGCAATTCTCCTGTCTCAGCTTCCTGAGTGTTAAGGTTATAGGGGTATCTACTACATTTGGCCACCTTTTCAGCTTCTGGCTTTCAGTCTTCTTACTCTTCTTTTTCAGTTGGAGGCATAGTATACAGAATTAAGATTTTTTTCTCCAGCTAACCTGTAAACCTTTGCATCAGTTTTTCATTCTAGCATCAGTTTTGACCCTCAGTACATACTTGTTGAAATAATGAAATAAAAAATAATAAGCTGAAACTATGGAAACTCAAGATGATAGAACAATACACTCTTGAATAATAAATGAATTATACAAGAAATCCGGGAAAAATTAAGTAGTTCTTAGAATCCAATCATACTGGCAGTAAGGTGTATCAGATCCTATGAGACAAAATAAAAGCAGTTCTAGGCAAAAAGTTTATGCACAGTTATGAATGCCTAAATTGGAGAAACAGAATGAGCCCAAAAGCATCGCAAGGATATCCCTGAATGTCCTGGAAAAGCACAATAATCCAAATCTAAAATTAGTTCAAAGAATGAAATTCTTATGATTAGAATGGATAATAATGACTTTGAGACTGAAATAACAATAGAAGGAATCAAGAGCGAATTCATCAATATAATAAAGTGAAACTGTTAGCCAAAATTACCAAAACAAAGAAAAGACACATATCAATGCAATTTGAAATGAAAAAGTTGAAATTACAATGAATGGGGTAAAAAAAAATTCCAGGAGTATTAGTGACTAATATGAAAGTATGCACTATAATTAATTGCAAAATCAAGAAGAAATTCATAGATTCTTAGAAAACAGATGACTTTTGTAATTAACCAAGGAGACATTAAAATATGAAGCACTCCAATAACGTAATAAAACTGAGGCAGTAATTTAAACCTGCAAATAAGGAAAAGCCCAGGGCCTGATGGATTTATTGCAGAGTTGTGTAAGAATTTTGAGGAAGATCTAATGCCAACAGCTCTCAAACTCTTTAATAAAACTGAAAGAGGATTACTGTCACAGTTGTTCCTGGAATCTACTGTTACCTTGATTTCAAAACAAAACAAGGATTTAACTAAAGACAGGAAACCTAGGTTGTGGATGGCACTGTGCCAGATATGCTCAGTGGTGTCATGCCTGCCTAGAAAGAGCAAGGTTCTGAGTTCAGTCCTTATACAGCAAAATAGTATTAAAAAAAAAACTACATGACAAATCTTGAATCAGTATAAATGCAAAAATTCTCAACAAAATGATGGCAAGGAGAATGTAATATATCATTAAGAAGAACTTACAGCCTCGACAAGTAGGTTTCATTCCATGAATACAAGAGTGACTCAACTTATGACAATCAATAAATGCAGTACATCACCTAAGCAGATGCAAGGTCATGAATCATACAACCATTTCAGTAGAGAACTATTCTTTGACAAAATCCAATTTTCATTCATCCTAAACTCCTGAAGTAAAAGACACAGAAGGGCCTGGTCACAACCTGATAAGAGCTATTTACTGACAATCTTACTGACAACAACGTATTAAATAGGGAAAAACTGAGAGCTCTTCCTCTAAAATCAGGACCTAGAAAAGTGTGTTGACGATCACCACTGCTGCTCTATATAGTACTCAAAAATTTAACCAGGGCAACGAAACAGGAAAAAGAAAGGGATATATGTAAGAAAGGAAAAATTAAAATTGTCATAATTCACAGGTCACATGGCCATTTACATAGAAGTTTCCAAAATTCCACCGAAAAGCAATGAAACTAAAGTAAAAATGAAACTACTTAGCATAAGAAAAATAAATAGTATTCCTTTATAACAATAATAAATAAAATCAAAAAAATGTCATCCAGGGCCAGAGATTTAGCTCAGTGGTTCCAGCACCTGCCTCACAAGCGCAAGGTCCTGAGTTTGATCCCCAGTAACCATATACAATGCTGGGCGTGGAGACTCAAGCCCACCAGCAATCAACACCACATATCACAGTGCGGGGCGTGGTGGCTCACGCCTGTAATCCCAACACTCAGGAGGCACAGACAGGAGGATTGCTGAGTTCAAAGCTTTCCTGGGCTCCATAGTGAGCTCAGGGCCAGCCTGAACTACAAAGCAAGACCCTGTCTCAAAAAAAAAAAAATGTCATCCACCTTAGCTAAAACAAAAATAAAATGCTTTGAAATTAACCTAAGGAAATGAAAAACCCCTATAATCAAAACCATGGTTTACTACTAAAAGAAAAAAAGAAAACAAAATTGAACGGTACATCAGAAAATGGAAATATATCTTGTTCCTCAATAGGCAGAACAATTATTGTCAAAGTGGCAGAACAGCTGGACAAATTTAACGCAATTCCAATCAAAACACTAACAGTTATTCACACAGAACCAGAAAAGAATCATATTAAAATTTACTTGAACCCATAAGAGACTCAAAATAGGAAGCATAAGCCTGGTGGAAACAAAAGGAGAATGCATCAAGTTCCCAAGTTTCAAACTGTATTATAAAACTACTGTGATAAAAATCTTGGTACAACAATATTCATGTAGACCAGTGAAACAGAAAGGAAGATGTAGAAACAATTCCAGGCATATTCACCCATCTTATCTTTGACAAAGGGACCAAAGACAAGCTGGTAGAAAAGCCAGCCTCATTAACAAATGATACTTGGAGAATGCTATCCATGTGCAAAAAAAAAAAAAAATGAACGTAGATCCATATCTTTCTCTATGGACTACCATAACATGAGAAAGGTTCAATGACTAAAATAGTAAACAAAAACACTTAATGTACTGGAATGTGTGGGAGGTAAAATACATGAAAACATATGCATAAGGAAAGACTGAACAGAACCTAAATTTTACAACAAATAACAAAAGTAATGGAACTATGTGAAATTTAAAACCCTAACCACAGTGGAAATATCCAACACAGTATAGACACTATCTGCATAATGGGGGAAATTTTCCAATGCTCCTCATATCAAAAGAAAATATCCAGGATATATAACAACTCAAAAACCTGTTCTCCCAGAAAAAAAAAGACCCACTCAAAACGTGGGCAACTGAAACACACACTTTTCAGAAACACAAATGATCCTTAAATACACAGAAAGTCATCTAGCTTTAATCATAAAGCTCAATCTGTGAGCTACTTATCTCTTTCACTATGAAAGAAATGCATATCAAAACAACTCTGATATTTGATTTTACTCCAAAAATAAAGGCTATCTTCAAGAAATGGAATAATGGCAAGTGCTGGCCAGGCTGAGGGGAAAAAGGTTCCCTTCTACATTGTTGATGGGGCAGTAAACCAGTAGAGCAGCTGTGGAAATTGGTTCAGAAGTTTCTCACAAAACAAAAAATAGTTGACCCAGCTATTTCCCTGCTTTACTTCATCCCAGAAAAGTAAAAGATGTCATTTTATAGTGATACATGCATACCCATGTTTATATTGGCACAATTCATAATACTTAAGCCTTGGAAGTGGCTTTTATGTATGTAAACAAATGAATGTATAAAAAATGTGGTATTTATATGTGGTGTAGCACTACTTATCCATAAAATATGATAAATTTGAGTCGTTTTTAAGAAAATGGATGCACTTTGAGAACATGATGTGAAGTGAAATAAATCAGGCATGCAAGCTTATATTTTGCTGCTCTCGTGTGGAATTCCCAACACATAAGTAATTTAAGAGCAAAGGAGAAGATACATAATAGAAAACTGATCTTTTGTAATTAAGAAGGTGATGTAGAATAGGACTAAGTGAGGGGGAAAGAGAGGAAGAGAGGTGGAAATGAAAGTAAAAATGATTAGGACATGCCATGTACATGTAGTAACTCGCTATGATGTATGTAATAAATCTGTGCAGGAAAAGTGTACTGATAATTTTTTTAAAAGAATCTCTCCAAAATATATCATAGTCCAGTCTCAGAAATTCAGCACAAGGGAGAATACAAGACAGCATCAAATAAGCTATGGAGGTTACCTCATTAATATATTAGCAGATTACTCAAAAGAAACCACAATGGCCAGGAAAGCTTTGCAGTGAGGTTTTTCAATTACTAAAAGAAAATAGTTTCTGAACAAATTACTATGTCCTGAAAAACTTCCCTTCAAAAGGAATGAAGAAATAGACTTTCTATGACAAGGAGAAACTGAAATTGATGACTACCAAGTAATATTGGAGGAAAGAACAAGAGAATCCTACACATCAACTGTGAAGCCAAAAGCCAACACAGAGAAAAAGAAGAATATATTTAAAAGGGAAAGCAAACAACAAATGAAAAATAATGCAATGAAAGTATAAAGTATATATCTTTCAAAAACAAAATCCAAGTACTTGTACAAATTCCCAATATTGATTTTGATCATGATGTGTATATACCCTGTTCCAAAAAAGATAAAAATTAAAAACAAAGCCCAAGGTCAATGATCTGACTCCACATCAAAAGACACATCCCAGCTAAATGAATTAAAAAACATAAGAAATGCTGGGCGTGGTGGCTCATGCCTCTCATCCCAGCACTCGGGAGGCAGAGACAGGAGGATTGCTGAGTTCAAGGCTTGCCTGGGCTACATAGTGAGCTCAGGGCCAGCCTGAACTACAAAGTGAGACCCTGTCTCAAAAAAAAAAAAAAACATAAGAAAACCATAATTTGCCTTCAGGAAATACACCTTATATGGCAAGAAAAATACAAACTAAAAGTGAAAGGATGGAAAAAGTAACATGACATCACATCTATCCTATTATCAAACAAAGCATATTTCAAGCCAAAAGTACTCATAAGGGATAAAAAATTGTCAATATGTACTGGTAAAGTATGTAGTTTCAACAGGATTATGTATATAGCTAGGTGTGTTGTTTCACAACTGTAAACCCAGCACTCAGGGGGCAGAGGCAAGAGGGTTGCTGAGTTTGAGGCTTGCCTGGTCTACATAGTGAGCTCAGGGCCAGCTGGAAGTACAAAGCGAGACACTATCTCAAAAAAATATGTATGTAAAGTATGTATTTTTTCAGCACAAAAAGATAATTTAAAATACATAATTATCAAATATCAGCATTTCATTACACAACAACTACTGAATACAAGAGTACAGTCAACTACCAATACAAGTTTAGTGGTGAATTTTAACAGCTCAATATCATAAATAGAAAATTCAACTGGGAAATAAAGTAAATCAAGAGAGGTATGTTGTAATTGAACCACACCATAAGACAAACAGACTTAACAAATATCTACAGGGCATTTCGTACAGTAACAGCAGTAATACACAGTTTCGAAGCAGGACATGGAACTCTTTGTTAAATAGACCAATTTAGATCATAAAATTGGCATAAATAAATATAGAAGAATAAATAAAATCTTACACATTATAGTATACGAGGAGAAGAAAACTAGAAAATAAATGTCAACTGAAACTATGTAAAAACTTGGATATTGAAAAATACACTCTTGAATAATGAAGTGGCCACAGATGAAATCATGGAAGAAATTAAAAAGTTCCTCGAATCAAATGACAATGAAAAACAGCATGCTCAAACTTATGAGCCATAATGAAAGCACTTTTAAGAGAGATGTTTTAGCCATGAATATCCATATTAAAAAAAGAATGAAAGAATGGTGCAAAACAAATAACTTGAAGATGCATCTCAAGGTCATGGATAAGCATTCACAAACCGGATGGAAACTAGTCTAAAGAAAATATTGCAAATGAGATGAAAAATGATACAACAGATCAATGAAATTTAGTTTTTTGAAAAGACACACAAAACTTGAGTCCTTAATCAACTTTATTAAAAGAAGACAAGTCTTTTCCAGCAAACTTACTGTTTCTCTTTTGAGCCTTACATCTTTGATTCACTTGGATCAAAAAAGAAAATCCAACAATATATAGTATATAAGAAACATACTAATTCAATAAGCTACAGAGTGAAAATCAAAGGGTAGAAAGCAACATTCCAGTTTAAATGAACCCAGAAAAAAGTAAAAAATTGCTACCTTAATTGTAAAGTGGATTTCAGGAGAGCAAAAAAGGTCATTACGCATTAGTTAAGGGAACAACTCATCAGGAAGAGTTAACAGTTATAAACATGTATGCAGCAAATACAGTGACAGTTTATGAACTGAACTCATTCCACAATTCTGGAAAAGATGGTCATGGTTGTGTTCATCACCTGATACAGACTTCACAAGTAAAAGAACAATTTTGCCAGTCATTTCTGTTTGTTAACCAAATTACTCACAAATAGAATGTTTGTGACCTGAAGTACCACTGAACTACTGTACCTAACTTCATTAAACAAATACTAACCAATGTGAAAAATTATATAAAAACCAGTATGATTGTAATGGGAGGTCTTACTATCCTATCACAAATGGACAGGTCAACAAAGGTTAACAAAGAAATGTAAGAATTGATCGATACCCATTTTGAACTGGGTCTTCAAATTTGGGGCGGGCTGGTTTTTTAAAGCTCTCTATATATTATAGATAGTAGCCCTTTGTCTGAGGAGCAGCTGGTAAAGATTTTTTCCCATATTGTTGGTTGTGTTTTCACTCTGCCAGTACTACCTTACCTATTTAGCAGAGGGTTTTAGGTAAAAATTCTAGTTACTTTATTTTTATTTATTTATTTATTTATTTATTTATTTATTTATTTATTTATTTATTTATTTATTTATTTTTTTAAATTTTTTATTTTTTGCTTTTTTTGAGACAGGGTCTCGCATTGTAGTTCAGGCTGGCCCTGAGCTCACTATGGTGCCCAGGCCAGCCGCCGTGAACTCAGCAATCCTCCCGTCTCTGCCTCCTGAGTGCTGGGATGACAGGTGTGAGCCACCACGTCCGGCATTTATTTTATTTTTTTTACTTGTATTAGTACATGTCTGCAGTATGTAATCATTGCATTTATTGTAGCAAATTGGTATATGTATATAACACAATGCAATTCATTTTCTCTGTACCCATTGCCTCCTTTTATTTTGCCAGCACCAGACTCATTTATTTTATGAGATCTATAAATTATTTATCAAAGCATATTTTTAGACACATTGTTCACCTGGTATAACAGTAACATCCTTCTCTCTTTCTTCCCATCATCTGGCTTTTATTTCATTAAATAAGCTTTTTCATATCAGAGAAACTATGTGATATATGTGATTTACTTCAAATAACATTATAGTCTCAAGATGCAACCATTTTCCTACAAATGACTAATTTATCCTTTTGTGGGAGAGTAGTATTACACTGCATATAGATACCATATTTTCTTTTTTTCAATCATTGAAATTTATAATGTAGTATCAAGCCTGGGATTGTGATGGCTCCTGCCTTGTTCTTGTTGCCATAATTACTTTTGCTATTCTAGGTGTGTTTTGACTTCATGTGCAGTTTAGGATTGTCTTCTTAATTTCTCTAAGGGGTGCTATTGGTATTTTGATTGAGATTGCATCAAATCTTGTGATATGGGGACCTGTTGGTGGCCCCTCCACTGCTGCACTGTTGCTCTCTGGGCGACCGGAAATATTGCAATTTCCATCCTTCAAGTTTTAGTTAACTCCCTTTTACCAACCCTCTTTGTCCTCAGGAGTGGACGTGCCTTTCTCACCATTCTGTTTGGCTTTCTACCATTTCTTCAAGGTCTGTGGGCTCTGTTTATTTTGGAATCTTCTGATCACCTTCCTGTCCCATATCTTTATTTGGCATTTGCTCTTCCTCAGGAGCTACACTGATGTCTGTTCTCACCTTGCTCTTCCACCTTTTTTGCTTTTCCTTTGCCCTTTGTGGGGATTTATTCCTCGGCTTGGGTGATTTTGGCTGCAATACTTTTTAAAATTGATGTTGTTGGTACATTTTTTAAAAATGAATTCTTTATAGGTATATTTTATATATACATCATGAGTACACTCAATAATGAGTATTTGTACCAGTACATGACACAAATTAATTCTCATTTTTCCCATTATCCTACCACCTTACAACTCCCACCCCCTTTATACATATGGTTTGTTTCTTTTTTAACATCATATTTTCTTTACCCTTGTTACTTACCCCTACCCTTTTCCCTTTGAATATTTTGTATTTCACAATATGTTTTACATATACATTATGATTACATTCAACATTGAAGGCTTGTACCAGTATGACATGACTTAATTCTCATTTTCTCCCATTCTCCTTTCCACCATACAACCCCTCACTCCCTATGTACATAAGCTTTGTTTCCTTTTTTACCATCATTTTTTTCCTTTATTTATCCCTACCCCCTTTTCCCTCTGAATATTTTCTTAATATTTCATAAAACCTATCATACATTTTAAAATTCATTTATAACTTCAGTTACTCATACCAAAGAAAAGATAAATAATCTGTGACCTATTTATTTCACTTAAGAGTATAAATGACTCAAGTGTACCATTCTTTTTTTTTTATTGAGACAGGGTCTCACTTTGTAGTTCAGGCTGGCTCTGAGCTCACTATGTAGCCCAGGCAAGCCTCGAACTCAGCAATCCTCCTGTCTCTGCCTCCTGAGTGCTGGGACTACAGGCGTGAGCCACCATGCCCGGCTTAAGTGTACCATTCTTAATGACAGAGTAACACTCCTTTTTATTTTTATTTTTAAAAAAAAAAAACTACATCTTTATCCATTCTCTAGTTGATGGGCACTTGGGATGTTTCTAAGATTCAGCAATCACAAACTGAACTGCTATAAGCATGACTGCACATATGTCACTTTGATATGAATCTTTTAATTATTTCACATATCATACCTAGCAGGGGAATAGCAGTGTCAAATGAGACCTCTAATCCTACCTTTCTGATGAATCTTCACACTGATCTCCACAGTGGTTGCACCAGTCTACATTCCCACAAACAGCGGAGGAAGGTTTCTTTCCCTGAATTGGCTGCAATATTTTAGATTTGGTGTTCTTACCTTTAGACTGCACAATCTTTGAAGTTAATTTTAAATTAATTCGTGATTTCCAGGAATTTCTTCTTTTCCTGCTTCCCATTTCTCTATTTAAAGAGGTTAATCTTCCAGTTTTCACTGATACACTTGTCACTTGAGGACCTGAGTCTTACCTGTCATTACAACTGACTGAACATCTGGTTCCATTTCCTTACTGAGCATTTCACTGATGTGGTGGTGGTGGTTTCTCTGAAAATGATCCATCACCATAATCACCTGGCTCTTCAGCAGACGAATGCTCATGTAAGTTTCTCTTTTCTTCAAGAAAAATCATTTTTCTTCCTCTAATGTAGCTTCTGCATTGCCATTTTAGTCAATGTAAACAAGGTGTGCAGACCTTCCAATTATGATTCCAAGGTGAGATAGACTTTCCAATTATGATTGTACTCTATCATATTTGTCAGAAAATAATATCTAATCTGAAAATAAAAATTCACTAGAGTAATTTTTCAGGATACTTGTGATATAAGTTCTACCCTAAAAATAGTTCTCAGTCAAGATGCTCGGCCTGATGGATGTATTTAGTATGTCCATTGCAATACATGATAGATGTATTGAATTATGAACTAATAATGCATAATTAAATAGAAATAACTTACAGATGTTAATACTTAAAGGATATTAAATTATAACTAAACTGGTAAATATGTAAGTGAGTGCCTTTGGACACGTGATAAATGCTTTTGTAAACATGTGAACTCAAGACTCACTGCTGAATGACCAGTGAGAATACGGACACAAATTTGATCGTCACACTTGATAACAGACATACTTGTGTCTAACATAAGACCTCATAATTCAAGACGTCACATGTTTTAACAGATGCACTTGATGAACTCATGAAAATAAAGTAAAACATTTTCTGAATTTTGGTGATTGCAATTTTCATTCCTTTTGTGTGGACCATCATTTTTAACTGTCATCATTTTTGTTACCACTCCTGTTTCATAAGTCTCCAAATAACACTGGATTTAATGGAATCTTTATAAAGTCTAGCATGCTAGAGGTCGTGACTAGGGTGAAGAATTCATGGAATAAAATCACTGACAGCTGTGTTGCCGATGCATTACAAGAAAGCTGCGTGTACAAGAAGTGCACATGTACGGAGAGCTCTATTGGTGGACGTGAAACATTGGGGTCAATGTTTCTACACTACATGAAGTTACAGGAAGTCAGGTCAGAATTTGCAGGTTAGAGAGTTATGATGATCTTCTAGAAGGAACGAACATGACTGCATTTGAATAAATGTGTGCGTGTGTGTGTGTGTATATATATATATATATTTATACATGAACAAATGCAGGCTTTTGCACGTTTGTACATAACTGCAAATTGTTGTAAGTAGAAAAGATAAGACATCTCCTGAAAATAAGCCCCATTTTATCTTTTGAAACAAAAATTAATGTAACACCTGGCCTTATTTTGGTGAAATGCAGTATCTTTTCTGATTTGTATTCTTTTTTGTCCTTTACTGAGTATATGATACATATTGGATATACATTATGATCATACAGTTCTTTCAAATTTATTACCCTTCATCAGTGAGATCTTGCCTCATGCCACTAGTAATTTCCCCAACGTTCCATAATTTTAGGCCAGAGTTAGAAGCCTTTACTTGGTCCCAAATCTCTTTGCTGTACTTTGTGTAGTAGAGCAATACCACTTAACTAATAATTTGTAGATTTTGGAATGACAGCATCAGAAGTCACTGTGACTTAGTATTTGTTGTCCAAGTTCCCTCTCAGCTGCAGTTGTAGGGAGAGAGCTGTATAAATCATATCCTCCAAATCATAGAGTATCAGGTATTTGTACTGCAGGAGATGGGGTGGGAAATAGAACATAAAATTATCATCTTGAGGGCTGGAGGGTTAGCTCAGTGGTTCCAGCGCCTGCCTCGCAAGCGCAAGGTCCTGAGTTCGATCCCCGGTAACCACATATAATGCTGGGCATGGAGACTCACGCCCACCAACAATCAACACCGCATACCACAGAGCCGGGTGTGGTGGCTCACGCCTGTAATCCCAGCACTCGGGAGGCAGAGGCAGGAGGATTGCTGAGTTTGAGGCTTGCCTGGGCACCATAGTGAGCTCAGTGCCAGCCTGAACTACAAAGCGAGACCCTGTCTCAAAAGCAAAAAAAAAAAAGAAAATTTATCATCCTGACATTTTGAAAGATTATTTTCTCAACCCCTTAAAAATAAATCTGAGACATCTTGGGCTAAAACATACATATTTAAGTGAACATATAATGTTAAATGCCATTAACATATAAAAATGTATTTCTTATTATGATTTTCATTTTAAAACAAATTAAATTTTACTTTTATCTTGCACTACATAAAAATCTAATATAGTATATTAAATATGGCATCTGATACTGTAAAACCTCCAGAACAAAATATAGGGGGAAAACTTTCTGACAGTGGTCTTAACATTGGTTTTATGGATATGATACAAAAAGCACTGACAAAAGCAAAAACAAAGAGTGCACCACTTTAAAAAGCTCTGCACAGAAAACATAAATAGGCAACTTATAAAATTGGAAAAAAAATATTTGCAGATACTATGTTGACTAAGGGGTTAATTTCTTAACTATATACACAGTTCCTACAAGTGTAATAAAATAATGATGATGATGTTGATAATGATATTAATAACATTAACCATATATTAAGACATGGATAGAAAACAAATGCCCAACAAATACATGAAAATATATTCAGTTGCTGTAATTATCATTGCAAAGCAAAAGTACAGTGAAATATCACTTTGCACTTGTCTGTATAATTACTACATATATAAAATTTTTTTGAAGATGATATAGTCAAATTAAAACTCTTGTACACCACCTTGTATACAACCCTTGTATACGAAATGGAAGAATCACTAACAGAAAACTGTATGAGGGCTTCTCAAAACATTAAAATTAGAGCTTCCATGTGATCTAAGAGTCCCATTTCTGGGTATTTATCTGAAAGAATTGAAATCTGGATCTTGAGGCAATACTTCTATTCCTGTTTCAATTTAGAAATATTCTTCTTAGCCAAAATATGCAAATAACCAGAATTTCTTCTACAGATGCATAAACAAAGTATCCAAAATGGTCATAGACTCACTGGGTAGAATAATAGTTTCTAGGAGTTAGAGAGACAAAAAATGGAAATTTATTAATTAACAGGCATAATGGTTCAGAAGATCAAGAAGAATAAGCTTGAGATTTACTGGGTAATATTTTACCTGTAGTCAACAATAATGAATTGTGAACATGAATTTTAGGGTAGATTCTTCATAACACTTTTTTTTTTTTTTTGAGACAGGGTCTCACTTTGTAGTTCAAGCTGGCTCTGAGCTCACTATGGAGCCCAGGCAAGACTTGAACTCAGCAATCCTCCTGCCTCTGCCTCCCAAGTGCTGGGATTACAGGTGTGAGCCACCATACCTGGCAACACTTTTTAACTAAATTGAAGTATCAACATTTAGAAGTTGTATAGAAGTTTAGAAATTTGAAGTCAGAAAAAAACTCAGAATTTGACAACAGGAAGAGCAAAGAATATCAATTAGAGTATATTTAATAGAATCCAATTTGGTATGCTATCCAGGTGGAAAAAAAATGGTTGATGTTAAGATATTTCACTAAAAGGAACATAGACATGACTAAATAGCTTAGATAAAGGAAAATGTGGGATCATGAAAGTATATTTTATAAGACCTACATGAGCACTGTATAGAATAATGATGATACAGCAGGAAGAATATATAGGAGGGGTATCAAGAGAAAGTAAAATCTGATAAAACACAGGTAGAAAAAGTAGAAATTTCTTTTATTGTAACGAAAGAAAATGTGTTTTTCCAAAGGGTCCAGTTGGAAATGCATTTATATAATGATGACAAAAGAGGAGAATAGTAATCTAACGGACTCTGTATTCCCAGTTCAATTGTTCTATACAGTTATTACTCACTTAATGACCTAAATTTTTAACAACTGTTTGGCCTTACCACTAAGCCATGCTGTTTGGACTTATGATCTATCCCTTTTTTTTAAATTGAATTCTTTATTGGTACAAGTTATATATATCTCACAATCACATATAACATTGGGGAATTTGTACCAGTATATGACACAAGTTAATTCTCATTTTTACCCATATCCCTACCCACCCACACCTCCCCACCCCCTTTATACATACTCTTTTATTTTCTTTCTGAATCATATTTATTCCTTCCCCTCATTACATTCCCACACCAAATTTCCTATGGAAATTTCCCACTCTATAAAAACTGTCATACTTTCTAAAGCTCATTTGCATCTACAGGTGTTCATATCAAAGAGAAGATCCTGTATTTGCCTACCTGTGATCTATTTATTTCACTTTTTGTACAGTTCTGTACATCTTGTTTATAAAGCCCCACTCTCTCTTTTGATACAGAACACCTTATATAAACAGTATATACTATATTTTTTGCTGATTGTACTCTAAACTACTATCTTTTAATGTTCAGTTATACATCGTAATATTGTAATGTAAAAGATTTCCAAATAAAAGCAAAACTATCAAGTGGGAGTTTCCTTTGACCACTTCTTCATTCTGAGTATTTGTGATTTATGTACCACATTCAATTCTCCATTTAGCAATGAATTCATTTAGTGATAGAGTCACAGAAATCTGGCTCAGTCATTAAAGGAGGTGTGCCTATTTACAAGAGGTCAGCGTTTTAAAGAAATTCTGTAGGCTCTCATTCACCTCATGAGTGGTGACAGAAGAAGTTTAACAGCAGCCAGAAAAACTGGGTGACTTCCAGTTCTGGAGGGACATCCCTGGGTTGGTTGCCCAACACTAGTTAGTAAACACTTTCTTTGTTCCATGGAGACTAAACTAGGTGCTGGGCCTGTAAAAACAGAGCACAAAAGGCCACAGAAAGGGGAAGGTAGGGACCTAAAGTGTTGAATTCACTGACTTCATTCTGCCTATTGCTGTCTTTGTGTTTTATTCCTCTGGTGGAAATCAGCAAGAGAAATCTTGAAAATGCCTTTAAAGGAAGTCTTTGTAAACTTCAGCTCTGACGACTGGCCACAAAGCTCTAGATTTTGTCAAAGAATTGTTTCAGACAGCATACAGTCTCCTTCCTTTCATATATACTTCCGGAAGAAAATATAGACAGGCCTCACTTCTAAGTATACTCACAGAATTGTATCTTCCCAATACACACACAGAGAAACAGACATATGTAGTTCACACTTTCTTAATTCAGAGCAATGCATTCACTCCCCCACCAAGATGTCTTTAAAATATGCTTATCTCACATCCAAAGAAATAAATTCATATGCATTTACACTGATTTATTCTCATAGGTCTACCCTTAACGCATATATCTCTTTAACCTGCATTGAGGGAACACTCTGTTATTCACCTGACACTGAATTCAACACTAGATTGAAAGATGACTAACATATATTTTGGCTTATATTTATACTCATGCATTCATAGTCAAATGAAAGACAGGGAGTAATGAACTGGAAATTTTTAAAATAAATGCACAAATCACTTTAAAACAAGAGAGAAGTGTTACATGTTCCAAGGATGCAGGAAGACTTCCTAAGCCCAAGGTGAGTTACCCCATCTTACTTCTTCCATTGTAATGCAGTCCGAAGTTAAAGACAATTCGTGCCTTTACTATGAGTTCAGTTCGGCAACCTTGAATATGTAACCTCACTTCTTCTTGAGCTGATTTTGTTCCTCCAAGAAATGAGAATAATTATTACCAGCTCACAGAGCTTTTAGAGAACTAACTTAGAGGAAAGACTGTGAAAAACATTTTAACCTCTCAGACATTTATTTCAAAATGGGAATATTCTTTCTGCCTAATTTTGTCTATTCTTTGCAAAAGTGTGCTGTCTCATGGTTCCATTTTTCCAATAAAGGGATGAAAGTTCTAAGGCTTTTGGCCACTGAGCCAAAAGGATAGAATGAATGCTTCCTGCTATCCTCTAACCCATCTGCTCTTAGATTTATCATTTTATCCTATCCTCCTGGGCTTCATTATTGCCAATTTCTGAAGAAGCATTTGGGCCTTTGAGTTTCACGATTTCTGACTCTTGAACCAAACACGACCCCTTTGAGGTTGGAAATCCATTTAATCTTGGCAAAGTCACAATATCTTGTTTCAAAGAAAAAGGGAGTTAAAATTTTCTAGCTCACAAAATCTTAGGGAGTTTTATAACCAAAACTTATAAGACATTTTTGGAGTGGAGTTCACTCTTACAACAGAGCCTTTGGATGATTTAAGTGTAAATGAATCAGAAGGGTCCAGATCAGATTTCCCTTGAAATACACAAAGTTTAGAAATGGAAGAAATAGAGGCTTAGCCAAGAATACTGTGTTTGGGCAAAGCCCCCAGAGTGGCTGAAATCACAGTATTTGCAGAAATTTCCCATGGAGACACAAAAGTGGATCCCAGAGAACTGTGCCACTAGGCAGAAGCAGGTTTTAGGCTCTCTTTCCTCTGCCCATGCTCAGGCCACCCAAGGTCCATAGAACCTTCTGTGTAGGGGTTGGCTAATCTCCAGGAATGCTTCCATAAATGAGCATCATAAAAGAAAGAGAGAAGTTGCACTTCCAACTTAGAGCCTCTTAGTATAAAAATGGAGACAAATAGGATACACAAGATACTCCACTAAAAGAGCAGACTCCTGTGCCATGGAAGAGGTCCAGCACAAGCTAATAGCAGCAGCACAGGAAAATAAACAGTTTAGAGAAATGTTAAGAGTACTGGATGAGAGACAAGAGACTTCTAGGCCTAGATTTTTGAACTTCCATTCTTCACACTTTTCCAACTTCATTTGTGCCTAGTCAATCCATATTAAACTAGTGGACTGTGAATCCTTCACAAATATATCCTTTTCTGGGGGATATTAATTTATGTATATTATTACTTTGTCTGCATTTTTCCAAGCACTTTCTATTTCATCTCCCTGATTGCAGTCTCTTTCATTACAATTCATCTTTCACATGAGAGTTAGAGTGGTATGAGAGGGTTGGAGATTTAGCTCAAGTGGTACTGCCCTTACCTTGGCAGTACAAGGGTCTGAGTTCGATCCCCAGTACCGCAAAAACAAAGCAAAAAAAAAAAGTGATATAATAGTACAAATGTGAACATGCTACTTTTCTGCTTAAGAACTTTTGGTATTCCCGTTCATGTAGGATAAATCTAAACTCTTGTATATGGTATAAATGCAGAGGAGTTTATGATCTGAGCTCTTTACCTTTCTATTTCATACATTTCATTTTTTAAAACTAAACATCTTATTATTTCCCTAAACTGCAATATCTATCCTCTGTCTATCTAATCTATCAATCAATCAACTATCTATCTATCACCTATCTATCTATCTATCTATCATCTGTATCTCTTTGTCTATGTAATCTATCATCTATCAGAACTATCTTGGAACAGAATATGAAAAATATTTTCTAAATTAACAGTAACGTTAATGAAAATATTATTACATGCTCAATATCATTCCAAATATTTTACATATATTAATACATTTACTCTCCCATCAATCCTGAGAGATATATTTTATTCCTACTTTGTACAAGAGGAAACTGAGCTAGAGAGAGGTAAGATAGTTTCCTCACATGTTCTTTCACATTTAATGCTTTCACATGTGCTGCCCTATATGTCTGAAATATAGACCTCTTCTTCTATAATTTAAAAAGTCATATTTAATAGTGGAATTATTTTCAATTATAATTAATTTTGTACTCTGTGGAATAATAATACTGTTCCATGCACAGTATAAATATTTAACACTTCCAGACCCCATCTTCTAAGTATTAGTGGTATTCATAATTCACTGTGGCATCATCTGTTCCCAGAAACATCTGCAGATATCCTTTATGCAATGGTGAAAGTTTGCTTGAAAATCATGGGGTTAACCACTTAGGAGGCAGGGAAGTATAATTTACGTGGCACACTCTTACAAAAAAAATGTAGACATTGGGTCGGAGATTTAGCTCAGTGCCTAGCAAGCGCAAGGTCCCTGGTTTGATCCCCAGTAACCACATACAACAATACCAGGCATGGGGACTCATGCCCACAAGCAATCAGTACCACATGCCACAGTGCCGGGTGTGGTGGCTCACGCCTGTAATCCCTACACTCTGGAGGCAGAGGCAGGAGGATTGCTGAGTTTGAGGCTTCCCTGGGCTATATAGTGAGCTCAGGGCCAGCCTGAACTACAAATGGGGACCCTGTCTCAAAAAAAATGTAGACATGTATTTGAAATATGCTGTCTACTTAGGTTTGTGACTTAAAACAATGTACTTAAACTCTCTGATCTGAGTTCATCTATTTATGAAAAGAGCTAATAGCATGCTGATTCAAATGTCAGAATACTACAATTTTTTAAAATTGGAAAGTGTCTTTCAACCTGTATGCATATTTAATGTAGGAGTTTATCTTTCCTATCTGTCTTTTTTTTTCCTATCTGTCTTTTTAACTTAGACTTTTCATTTTTTTCAAAAAGTGGCTGTGAAATTAGTGGTAATTTTTCAGTCAGTAGCGTTTTAGAACAAAGAAAATGACAATTTGTAATTCATAAGTTTGTTGAAATATTAAAATAGTTTTAAATTACATACATAGTAAGTGTTCAATAGGTAGGATAGAAAGTAATAGACCTGCATTGAGACATTATTGTTTTGTAATAACCTCCATTTTCATGTGTCTTATAGCCTCTGCTGATATTTTCCTGAGCTTGAGAAAATGGGTGACCTGCATGGTGTTCCGTATGTGACCTTAAGTCATTCCCACAGAATACAAGGCAGAAATCTTGAATTTGCTAATGAAGCCATTCATTTAGTCAAACATTTGAGTCTTTCCCATGTATCACTCACTGTTGTAAGCACAAAGGATACAGAAGTGAAGATAACAGTAAATAGAAGTTATCATAACGGAGGCAATATTCTTGCAAGGGAATAAAACTGCACAAAATAAAGGTAGAGGAACAACAAGGAGGTTGGTATGGCTAAGGCAAAGTCAGTGTCCGCCAAGAGTAGGAAATGAAATCATAAAGATGATGTTGCAGAGGTTGTGTGGGGCCTTGATAATGGGATGGTGTCACTTTTGTTTTAGTCATCAAAATGATTTATAGAATTCATAATGCCACACTTATGTTTTTTGTTTCTGTTGTCTTTTTGTTCTTTCTGATGATGTGAAACTTCTATCATTCATCATTTCCTTTCAGTTTGAAGGACTTCCTTCATACGTGCCTTAAAAGTAGGTTTACTAGCAACAACTTCTTTTTGCTTTTCTATGTCTGAGAATGCCCCTCCCACTCAATCCAAAAAGATAATTTTGCCACAGAACTGGCCAGTGAAATTCCTTTTCCTTCAGAACTTGTTGTGCCACATTTATTTGGTTTCCAGTGCTTCTGATAAGATATTACATCATTGCATTTCAATTGGTATTTTGCTATGGATCAGGTGTTTCTTCTCTCACTATCTTCAAGATTTTTCAATTCACTTCTTTGATCTTTCACAAGTTGAATTATGATGTCCCATAAGGTATATTTCTTTGGAGTTAGTGATCTTCTTACATCTAGTGGTTTTCCCCTAACTTTCAGGCATTATTTCTTGGAATACTCTTTCAATTCTATTTCACTTTTTCCTCTCTGATGATGGAAATATTGTATTTTACTTACTTCCTCCACTGCTTCTTGATTCTATGCTTGATTTTTACTCTTTTTTTCCCTCTCTCTTGGGTAAACATTATGAACCTGTCTCAAAGTTTAGTAATTGTTATCCTCCTGTTCTCTCCATTTTACTATGAGCCCATTCAATTAGTTCTTAATTTATCAAATTTTTCATTCTGCATTTTCCACTACATTTACTTTATAACTTCTATTGTTTGTTTGAATTTCTATAGTTTTGTACCTTGAAGGAATTTTTCATTTGATTGTTGGAGGAATTTTACGATATCTTCTTCACAAGCCTTGCCAGATAATTCGAACTTCTGATTAATCTAGATATTTGGTGACAGCTCATTGTTTTCTCATTGAAATTGTGATTTTACTACTCCATGGCAGGAAAAGTGATTGTTAATTATATCCTGTCATTTATTTCTGTTATGTTAAGAAAATCTGTTTTCTATATAATCCTTTTATTTTACCAGGGAGCCACATTGTTTAGGTTTAGCCCAAAGGTCCATCTACTTTAGTGGGCTCTTGTTGCAGTGATAATCCAATTTCTAGGATCTTTCTGGTTTTATTTTTGCTTCCTTTATACACACAGTTCTGGAAAGCTCTTACTCCTCTCTGTTGGTGCTGTGTGAGGGGAAGAGGATGTTTCTCTAGATCAGAAAACCTGAAACATGTAGTTTGAGATAACATCTGGGTTCCAGAGACAGAGAACTGCCCAGGCTGGACCACTTCAACCAAGAGATGTCTTGTCAATGCCACCATGGTGGGCAGCGCATTCTGGTGGAAGAGGAAAGTTTAAGCCTGGTGGGAACAAATCTCTTTCTCTGGCCACGGATACTACCGGAATTTCTGATAAATTTCTCCTGCTAGTGCTACTAAGCTCTCCAGATGTCCCTGATGGAGTTCTTGTTCGTACTAGAGATAAATGAGCCTATGTGCTTTGTCTTCTTTTCTATGTTGAGGCTGGAAACACTTCGCTTGGGTTGTCTTCTTTAACATGAGGGAAGGGTGATAAGATATTGTTTCATGCTGTTCTTCCAGTGAAGGGCTTCTAACTGGTTTGCTTCTTCTTTCCATCAATCAGTGTTTTATTTTGGATTTCAGTTGCTTTATTTCCATCACTTATAATTGTGCTTTGCCAAGAGAAGCAAGGGAAATAACTGGAGGACATTGTAACTTCTGGCTGCTGTTCAAAGAATGAAACCATACTTTGGGGTAAAAAAAAAAAAAAGATTTGGAATTTGATGTGAGCTATAGTAAGTTAGAAATGTTTATTGTTCATATGAATTAACTTTTTGAAGAAGGTATTCTTATATACAAGTCAAAAGTTCAGGAAAATGGTGCTGCTTGGAAGTAAGTTGGGGGAGTGTTTTAGCACATCAAATTTGCCATATATATACCATATAAAATAATTTATTTTCATTAACATCTGTGTCATTCTCAAAGAAGAAATCCGTATAAGTCATGTTGTTTCCACTACATAGAGTCCAAGTTAAAAAATCTCAGCTATCCCTGTTAAGATCATATTGCTTTATAAAATACTTTCCTAAATATTTTAATAGTTATATCACTTAGCAAGACATGTCATGGTATCCCTGCTTCAGGTAATATGAAGTTTTTTTTTTTTTTTTTTTTTTTTTTTTTTTTTT